>JAPDNY010000010.1:62032235-62050401 GCA_029375565.1 Gekko gecko
CGACCATTGGACTTACCGTGAGGGGTCCTTCTCCTCTGAGGTCAGGAGGACATCTCCAATGGGTTATTCCCACCGTGCCTTTAGGGAGGCAGGAAATAGTTTTTTCCCCTTCCTGTTGGCGCCTTCGGAATAGCCCCACCTCCAGTTCTGGGACTCCGAAAGCAGTGCTTGCAGCCTAAGTAACTGGTCTTGCCCTATAAAAAAACATAACTGTGAACAGTAAACTTAACTATTCAACACAAGAACCCTGCAGACCTAAAAAAGGGCAGAGTACGCCAAGGAAATGAGAGAAGAATCAGCACAGACTAAGAAAAAGAGGAAGATGAAAGCGGGAGGGCCGAGATGTCCTCCTGACCTCAGAGGAGAAGGACCCCTCACGGTAAGTCCAATGGTCGTTCTCCCTCTGAGGTGGAGGACATCTCCAATGGGACCTCCCCGAGCAGTGTCCCTTATTCGGGTGGGTTGCCATCTTCCTCCAGGGCAATAACGTGCTGAAGAATTCTTCTCCCAAACGCCGCATCAGCCGATGCTAGAGTGTTGATCTGGTAGTGTCTCACAAACGTGGAAATGGATGACCAGGTAGCCGCTTTACAGACCTCTTCTACCGAAGCTCTGTTAGTGAACGCTGCATTGGTCGCTGCGCTCCGCAGAGAATGAGCCGTGATGCCACTGGGTACCTCCTGACCGGAGGCTCGGTAGGCCTCGGTGATACATGCTTTCAATACTGCGCTGATCGCTGACTTCGACATCTTCTCCCCTCCCTTGGTGGAGATATGCCAACGAATAAGGACTCAGTTCTCCTGCAGGCCTCAGTTCTCGCTATATATATCCTGAGGGCACGCTTGACATCTAGGGTGTGCCATATCCGCTCCTTAGGATGCTTAGGATGCGGGCAAAAGGTGGGTAAACAAATCTCCTGGGAGCAGTGAAATTTGGAACCAACCTTGGGCTGGAATGTAGGATCCGTGCGAAGCACGACCTTATCCTTGTGGAAGACGCAAAGGGACGATTTGACAGACAATGCCCCAAGTTCAGAAACTCTCCTAGCCGACGTGATGGCCACCAGGAACAGCGTCTTCATCCGTAACCATTTCAGTCCCACTTCCCGGAGAGGTTCAAAGGGTGACTTAGTGAGGGCAACAAGTACTACGTTCAAGCGCCATGTAGGGAAGCGGTGAACTTGGGGTGGCGATTTAGCCACGGCTCCCTGAATGAACAACTGTATATGAGGGTGTTTGGTGAGTTTGTGTCCCTCAATAGAGGAGATAACAGTAGATAGAGCCGCCAACTGTCTACGAAGTGTAGCAGATTTTAGTCCCGAGCTCAGACCGTCCTGTAGAAAGGCCAAAATTGAGGCTACCGAAGGAGATAATGGTTCCACCTTCTTGCGTCGGCACCAGCGTACGAAAGCCTTCCAGGTGGTGTTGTAGATGCGGACTGTAGATTGTCGTCTGGAAGCAAGAATGGTGTCCAGGACCTGAGGCGAGTAACCTAGCGCTGACAGCTTGTGCCGCTCAATCGCCAGGCGGTCAAACACAGCCACGCTGGATCCGGGTGCCACACCGGGCCCTGAGATAACATGTCGGGAGACACTGGAAGTACTAGAGGTGGGAGTATGGACAACTCCTGTAATGCCGAGAACCACGGGCGACGTGCCCACCTCGGAGCCACCAGAATGACCTCCGCCTTGAGCTCCCGAACTCTGCGGATGGTTCTTGAAATTAGGACGAATGGAGGGAAGGCGTAAAGCAGACCCTGGGGCCAAGGGGTCGTGAGCGCGTCGGTCGCCTCCGCTTCTCGATGGAGGAACCTGGTGTAAAACCTCGGCAGGACGTGGTTCGTTGGGGAGGCAAACAGGTCCACCCTGGGTCGTCCGAACCGCGTCACTATCATGTCGAACAAACGGGGATGGAGGGCCCATTCCCCCTCCTGTAGTGTGACTCTGCTGAGCCAATCGGCCTCTACGTTTTCTGAACCCTTTATGTGTTCCGCTGTCAAGGAAATCACGTGATGCTCCGCCCAGAGAGAATCTTCAGTGCCTCTCTGTGAAGTTGCGATGATCGGGAGCCGCCCTGTTTGTTGATATGCGCTTTGGCGGATATGTTGTCCGTTCTTATTAGCACCTGCTGGCCGCGAAGATGGGAGGCAAAGTGAAGAAGAGCCAAGCGGATCGCCCTGAGCTCCAGAAGATTGATGGGCAGGCCCTTCTCGTTGTCCCGCCATGTTCCCTGGACCGGGGCACCGTTCAGCACCGCCCCCATCCCAGTAGGCTGGCATCGGTGAACAGCTCTCTGGTGTGGCAAACGTAATAGTTCTTGCCCGACAACAGGTTGTCCAAATTCGCCCACCAACGTAGGCTCTTCTTGACCCTCGGGGGAACCTGGAGGTTGAAAACCTTCCTTTCCATGATGGAGATTTGGTGAGGACGTAGAAAGACCTGTAATGGTCTGGCATGAAGACGAGCCCATTGGATCAAATCGATGCTGGCGATCATCAAACCCAGTAGACTGGCTAACTCCATGAGTGGAGAGGACCTGCTGTTGTAAATCCGCACAGCGGACTCCTTGATCTTCTGGGCCTTGTTCAGTGGAAGGAACAAGGCATTGAGAGTTGTGTCGATCACCGCTCCCAAATGTTCGATGCGTTGAGACGGTGTCCAGCGAACTCTTTTCGAAGTTGACCAGGAACCCATGTTCCTGCAGACACTGTAGTGTCCTTTCCGTGTTCTCGATGGAGTCTGTCAGCGTGCCAGCTCTGATCAAGAGGTCGTCGAGATAGGGATGAACGTGAATCCCTCGGGATCTGAGATGTACTACCGGATTGATGATCAACTTGGAGAAAAGTCGGGGAGCTGTGGAGAGGCCAAAGGGAGGGCCCTGTATTGAAAGTGCTGGTTGTAAATGCAGAATCGGAGGAATCGTTTGTGTGCCGGATGAATGGGTACATGGAGATACGCCTCCGTCAAATCTATGGACGTCAGGAACTCGTTGGGAGATAGAGAGTCCGCCACAGCCTTCAGAGTCTCCATACGAAAATGTCGTAGCTTTATAAACTTGTTCAGAAACTTGAGATCCAGAATCGCTCTCCAGTCTCCGTTCTTCTTGGGAACCATGAACAATATGGAGTAAACACCCCGGTTCCTCTCGGCGACTGGGACAGGTTCGATGGCTTGGATTTCCAACAAATGTTGTATTGCCTTGCCGATTATGGATTTCTTGTTTTCTGACTTGCTTGCTGGAGACTGTATGAATCGTTCTGGAGGCTGACGCAGAAATTCTATCGAATATCCCTGAGACACCACCTCCACAGCCCAGGCGTCCGCCTGTGTGTCTGTCCAGGTCTTTGAGAAATGTAGAAGGCGAGCCCCTACCGGGACGGAAAGATAGTCACGCCTGCTTGGGTTTGGCCTCTCTGTCTCCTCGGTCGTTCCTGTTGAACGGCTTGTTGAATCTGGAGTTGAAGGGGCCACGTTTGCCTGTCTGTTTGGAAGGCTCCCAAGATGACTTCTTAACGTCCTGTCGATATCTTGGAAGGGAGTGCTGCGTACGAAAGGACTGAGGGTTCCGCCTATCCGACCGTCGGAGAGATCTGGGCATGGCTTTTTTCTTATCCCTGGTTTCCACCAGGATGTTATCCAGAGCTTCTCCAAAGAGACGGTCACCCTGGAACGGATAAGCAGTGACAATAGATTTAGACAGAGCATCTGCCTGCCAGGCTCGCAGCCAAAGAGATCTTCTAGCCACCGCCGTGGAAGCCATGGCTCTAGAGGCAAAGGAAATAATGTCCAGGGTGGCATCAGCTGAAAAGGAACTAGCCTTAAGAACGCGAGAAAGCCCTTCCAGAATAGCCCGGTTACTCTCTGGAACGATTTGGATGAGTTTCCGCAACCAAACGATAGATGCTCTGGCTGCAATGGAAGTAGTGGACGCTGCTCTTACCATCATGGCGATAGCCTCATGGATTCTTCTGAGCGTTGCCTCCACCCTCCTATCAGTCTGATCCTTGATGGTGCCTGAACCATCTTCAGAGACCAGGCCCGGGGATTGGAGTGCAGCCACTGGACCGTCCACCGGGGACACCTGCAACAACTCGTTAGCATAGTTAGGCATAGCATATAATTTTTTGGCAAAAACAGGAAACTGTTTATTGACCATGGGCTTGTCCCACTCTGCCCTGAGCTGGCGTTCAAAATACTCAGGGAAGGGAAACACCTTGTCAGAATATTCCTCAGGAGGAAAAAACTCACGATTGCCCCCAGATTTTGACTTGAATTTAGCTTTGGCCGCCTTCTGATACTCAGAGGGTGATAAATCATGCAATTCTAGGGCCTTGAGGGCTTTAGATAGAAGGAATTGATAGTCCTCAGGTTTGAAGAACCGACTGGACTGTTCAGGGAGCTTCAATTCCTCCTCCTCCTCCTCTGATAAAAATTCTCCCTCCTCTCTATCTTCAATAGAAGAGGCATTAGATTCCACCTCCTCCCTCCAGCGCTCATCACTGGATCTCCCTGGATGTGGGGGGGGAGCCTTCTTAGCTGCTTTGGTTGGCCACCCAAGGGGGGGGAAATTAAGTTACCCTGAGAAGAATTCCCTTGTGACAAGGGAGCTTCTGGTCTGGAATGGAGCTGAGCCATCTCCTGTTGGATGGTCCTCCTAATAATGGCCATAATATCAGAAGAGTGCAATAAAACTCCCTGTTCTGGGAGCTTACCCTGGCTGGATTGGGCTCCAGAAACTTCTTCTTCTTCTGAAAGGCCTGGGGGAGAGCATAGGAGTCCTCCTTCTGTCCCCCTAGTTGCCGAAATCGCCGTCGGAGAGGTCCCAAAGGCCGAAGCTGGACCTTCAAAATGGCCGCCGCTCGCGTGTATACGCGCGGGAAGAATGGCGGGGTCCTCCTCTTCTGGCTGCCGGCGGCGCTTCAGGAGCGCGGGGCGCTGCCGCCGAGTCAGCCTTGAGGTGCGGGAGAGCACGATCATGCCGCGAAGGCAGATCGGTCCCGGGGTCGTCTCGCGCTGCCGCGGCCGCGGCGCGCCCGTCTCCCTCGTCGTCGGAGGAAAAACCTCCGGGAGCTCCGTTGCTGCCATGGCGGCAGACGAAGAACTTCCTCTTCGGGTCTTTGAGACCCCACAAACTTCGCTCCAAGGTAGGAGCAGAAGGAAAAGGAAGAAAAAAGTGGTGAAGAGAGAGAAGGCAAAAAGGGCAAGACAACTGGCTGAATAGGAAGAGAAATTGAAGAGAAAACTCAGAGGAACAGCTAAGCTGAAAGAAATTGCTGCTTCTCCCTACTGAGGCAGGAATAGAACTGGAGGTGGGGCTATTCCGAAGGCGCCAACAGGAAGGGGAAAAAACTATTTCCTGCCTCCCTAAAGGCACGGTGGGAATAACCCATTGGAGATGTCCTCCACCTCAGAGGGAGAATGACCTTTTCCCTGTTGAGTTATCTATGGCATAAAAAGAGGAACTGTAGAGAATCTTGCTACAACTATCCCCCCCCCCCCAAAAAAAAAAAAAAAGTACTACCAACATTTTATAAGTTTCCAAGTGGGCATAAAATAAACTCACATTTTCAGAAGGCCATGACACTAAAAATATCTTGAGTGCATTGGTCTTTGTCATACTGATTTGTATGCTAGGATTATAAATTAGAGAAGATACTGTGTGGGTGGGCAAGTGACTGACAGTAATATAACTGCATATATGCATTCTGCGTATGCAAAGAAAACTGAAGCCATTTTACTGCAAAAGTATGTGGGAAGATTCTGAACTCAAAACATACAGGTAGAAAAGCATTTTTAAGCAAAAGTTTCACACGAAGGGTTTGATGTACCCAGAAGGGTAAATTTTAAAGAAAATTATGAAATATATTGGGAGTCTAGTCAGTACACTAATAGACACTGGACTTTTAATCACAATCACTCCGTTACCACTTAGAGGTAAGTAACAGTTCTGTCTAGCCATACTTTAATAGTAAATCCCAATGTTGCTTTCACACGCTGTAGCATAACTAGCCTGCAGGCCCCATTTCCGCTCTCCCCCCCCCCGGGATTCCCAACTCACTAGAGGGGCCTTTCTTTCTTTCTTTGGTAACGCGCCTCCACCACCTGCCCTTTTAAAGGAATTTTCCGCAGGAAGGGGCAGGGCTCCCAGCTCCCCTCCTCAGTTCTGAGGCCTTGCCTCTGTATCCCCCACTGCTCAACGCCTGGCTACCATGAGGACCATTTAATGCCTTGGGGGCCTCTGAGGAATAGCCGCTTGTCAACCCCCCTGAAGCCCCTTTGAAAATAGCATTTCTGAAATGGTGGATGTCTATGTGGTACAGAGAACCACTCCCAACATCAAAAGTTTAAAGTATTTATGGAAAAGAAAATGCATACAAGCATACTTTTAGCACAGCACCAGATCTGAGCAGGGAAAACAAAAGACATTAGGGGGAAAACACAAATCCTCTGTCCCTCTCACTATACATGCCCTATCTGATAGTAAAATACAGGACAGGCTCTTTAGCTTAGCTGTTCTAGTTCTCTGAGTTCCTGTTACCTTGAAGCTTCCTCCCAGTCTCCCAGGCGACATGGTCACAGTGTTCCCTCTGAGTTAGTGTGAGCTAGCTCATTTTTTAGCCTCTGGCTCACCACTTAGCTCAGGAAGGATGACTCCAGAGCAAACTAATTTATGCAGTAGCCAAATCACTTGCTCACGACTTTAATGCCAGTAGCTCACAAAGTAGAATTTTTGCTCACAAGACTCCACAGCTTAGAGGGAGCATTGATGATCAATATGGCTGCCTCAGGAGTTAATAGTCCTGTGTCCTCTCATCACCTGAGCATCCTAAAGAAAGGCAGTGCTATTGACAATGATTTGGCAGAACAGAAAATGTTCTAGTTTACAAAAACATAAAGCTGAAGGGATATTACATGATGAACAGCAGAAAGCAAAACAAAGTTTGAGTCCAGTGGCAACTTTAAGACCAACAAAGTTTTATTCAGTCCAAGAAAAGACAGCATTTCTAACCCAAAGTGACTTTACTGCCCTGTGCTGAAGATTTTACAGACAGGATTTCTGCATGTTCCCATTTGAAAAATAAGCCGCATCTGAATTTCCAGGATGAAACATTCAAACACTTTGGGCTGAATTCAGACTAAACATAGCATTTTCCACCAATTTCCCCTCCCCCTGCAGACCCTCTTCATGTTGTTCCTCAGGCTCTCCTGTCTCCCAGGACCAACATTTTGTGGACATCAGTAGGCTGCACTAGGAAAGCGGATGCAGCAACATTTTGTTTGGCTGACACAAAATTTAATCTGAATTATCTTTAGCATGTTATCTTTTAAGATCAGTTGCAGTGAAATGGAATCAAAGGAAGCCTTCTGAAAACAGGAACCTCAAACTCTTGACCTTGAGAAAAGTATCAAATGTGTTAAGACAGCAAGAGCAGCTAAATTTACAAAACAAGAAGTAGCTTTGACCAGTATGAGCCATCAGGCTGCAAGCATCTAGCATACAGTTTGGTGAAATTAGTACAACCAATATTAATTAGCAAGCTATCCTGAAAGACTTCCCAGCTGTGTACCTGTAAAACAAACTTAGAAATGAGAAGGGAAACTAATTTAACCCTGAGAACTAGGATCAAGAACCTGTATATATGATTTTGGAATTATGGTGTAACTGAGCCCCTGTATATTTTTTAATCCTTTACAAATAAATATTTGTAAATAAATATTTTTATATATTATTTATAAATTAAGTTTTAATTGTTAGCCCTTTACTCAGTTACCTTTAAAACAATACATGGTAAATTTATTTTACCAACAAAAAACATCCTTTGTTGCCATAACGTTTCTTCTCTTAACCCTCCTTCCTACTCTTCTTATTTGGAAAACTTTCCATAGCAAAAGCCGCTCCTAGTTGCAACGCCTTATTGCTTCAAGCTGCCCTCCCCCTCTCCCACCATACCAATCAGAAGCTTGTGACTTAACTTTAACTTTACCCACCTCTATCTTGGCTTGGGAAGAGTCAAACTTCTGTTTCTTTTATTTTCTGGCCCCTATATGAGGGACATATAACAACAGTGGGAGGGCTTCTAGTGTCCTGGCCCCACTGATGGACCTCCTGATAGCACCTGGTATTTTTGGCCACTGTGTGACAGTGTTGGACTAGATGGGCCATTGGCTTCTTTTATGTTCTTACGTATCATTCCATTTGTTCTCTGGTTTGGATAATGTCCTTGAGAGTCTAGTTCACTTGCTGTCCCCAATTGTGCTTCATATATTTTTCCCCTCTTGGAATCTCCTTTGGATTATTGCCTGAATCACTGCCTGAATTCATGACTGACTCCCTCTCCAAGTAATCCCTCCCAGAACTCAGAAACTGTCTATCTTCTTGGCTCACTGTATATCTTAAAGCCTGTAAGCCACTCCACACTATAAAAGGATGCCCCCACAACTGTCCATTCTTATAGACCACAAGAGTATCTAGATACAGTAATGCCTTTGTTTCATATAAAACAAAACAGAATATAGTCTATTCTAATTCTAATATAGGGCCACAGTGGCTCAGAGGTTAAGATGCTGGGCTACAGACCGAAAGGTCTGTAGTTTAGCAGTTTGAGACCCTAGTGCCGCATGACGGAGTGAGTTTCTGTCTCTGGCCCCAGCTCCTGCCAACCTAGCAATTCGAAAGCAAGAAATTGCAAGAAGATAAATGGGTACAGCATCGGTGGGAAGGTAACAGCATTCTGTGCACCTCAGTGTTTAGTCATGCCGGCCACATGACCACGGAAACGTCTTTGAACATTGCTGGTTCTTCGGCTTGGAAATGGAGATGAGCACCGCCCCCTAGAGTTGGATTCAACTAGTTTTCAAGCAAAGGAAACCTTTACCTCTAATTCTAACATATTAAAGCTACCACAGTACAGAATCTCCTAATCTACAGTACAAGTGCCTCCAAAGTATTTCCATTATTTTATTAAGATGTGTGCATGTGAATGCAACAGTGAGAAGTGGGAGTACAATTGGTATATATGTTCCTACGGGACTGCCTCTCCTAGTATGTCCCCCAGAGAGCATAACACTCAAACAATCAACATCTATTGGAAGTTCCTGGCCCAAAGAGCATTCGGCTGTCCTTTCAGTCCTGGCTCCAGCTTTGTGGAACTCTCAGCCTACCAACACCAGGGTCCTGTGGGATCCATTACAATTCTGCAGGGCCTGTAAAGCAGTGATGTTCTGTCAAACATACAGCTGAAGATGGCAACAGTTTTAACATCAACAGTCTAATGGTTAACAGTTGCCAACAGGCATTTGGTTCACTAACTGCTTTCACACACATACCTGCTGTTATAGTAAAGTAAACTGGGGGTTAGAATTGTATTACTGCACCATGTGGGTTTTGGGTATTTCTAGAACTGTATTTTTAGACTTAAGTTTTTTTAATGTATTTTTGTAGGAATCTGTTGTACACCACCCTGAGCTCACTTGCAGGGAGGGTGGTATAAAAGCCTAATATAAATAAATTACATTGTGCCAAGCACACGTTATATAAATATGCCGCACCTATGCATAACAATGGACTTTGTATGTTTATAGAAGTTGGATAAAGTACTAGAATTTCAGCTGGAAAGCACCAATATCAACTTTGTATGTAGTGTGGTTCCTTCACATGAAAACATGAAGCTACCTTATATTGAATCAGACCATTGGTTCATTACCACTACTCTACTCAGACTGGCAGGAGCTCTCCAGGGTCTCAAGCAGAGGTCTTTCACATCAGCTCCTTACCTGGTCCTTTACCTGGACCTTCTGCATGCAAAGCAGGTGCTCTACCACAGAGCCACAGCCCCTTCACCCAGCCCCATTCTAAAATCTGTGCCAAAGTTGTCCAGATTCAGAACTGAAATAATCAAGTTCTGTTATACAAATAGATTAGTCAAATTTAGCAAATACATTCAAATGTTTGTAAAATGTTGTACATTTGGGAAAAATATAGATCACCAAAAACTTTCACCCAATGATTACTGGAACTCCTAATCTGGCTTCAATGATTTTAACAAGGTCCAACTCAACTGTTGCAGCTATAAGGGACAATAATCTTTAAAAAGGAAAAACAATGAAAGAAGTCTGATATTCTATGGAAATTAAATCCTGTGACAATACCAAATGCTGCACTTGTGGACTCTGGAGAGGCAGAACAGAAGTCTCCTAAATAAATAAGCTGTGCAGTGGATTGCAGAAAATACAATGCCTATATCAGCATCCATTCAATTGCTGAGTTGCTCTGGACAGGATCAAGGAAGAAAGGCTCCCCCCCAACAGGGTTTCTGATGCTCAGGAAGCAAAGCCAGCTGTGCTGTTTGTTTTGTTAATGTGAGATCCTCAAGAGAAGCTGCTCTGCCCATGTTGTTCTATTGTCCATACAAAAAATCTGAGAGGGGGCTACACTGAAATGATTGGGAGCTGCTAGAAGAAAAGAAAATGCTCAAAAAACAAGCCACAAATTTACAATACATCTTCAACTGCTGACTGTGGAGCCGAGCAATAAGCAAAAGCTCTTTTATTGAACAAAAAACCAAAGAGGTCAATAGTGTGCGGGCACTGCCCGGCAGTACAACTAAGCCTGGTGCACAGTTGTAGACAATGTATTTGTGTGGAGTTGACAGAAGTCTTTTGTTACTTAGTCCTGACAAACCCTATCAGACACTTTTCGGAGAGACAGTACTTATGTACTGATGAGATCTGACAGTCTGACCTTTCCATAAGGGACAGGGAAGCCTGCACTGATGGGACTTGACAGACTTTTCTAAAAAAAATAGGCTCACAAAGACCTAATGTTTTAACAATGCAACTCTATAGAAGAGGCACAGCTATACAGTAGTCTTTAAAAAGAAATCTGCAACATTCTTGTGTGTAAAGGCACCTGAAACATTGTTAATACATTTCCTTCATTTTGCAGAAAGCCTCCCAGTGGGGTCAAAGCAAAGCTTATGTAATTAATGCATACAACTAAATTGTTGCAAGGATTTAACTGAAGACACAATAGTAACAGGCAGTTACCAAAATCAGTCTTCTGTAAAGGCTTTTGCACCCCCAAAAGAGAACACTTAGGAAGCAGTTCTCATTTAAAACAAAGGTATAGGCACACTCTTGATCAAGTCACACAATGCGTTTTAGAATGGGTGCCTCATATACTTTGTGCATCTCCAGAAGTTAACAGGCAGGTATTTAGTTTACCCTATACCATTCTCGCTGACAATAGTGAGTGAGGAAGCTACCATAAATACCTAAATTCTGTGAGTGAAAATTCATTATTGTCGTAAATGTCATTGGTGTATCTGTGATTCTGAGCAAGACAGACAGGCCTATATGATGAAGAAAAAAATGGACAGGGCATGCAGTTACACGAGGTTGCTACCAGAATGAGGCTCTAAGAAGCCTGCTGGAGAACAAACTGCTGTGACAGTGTACTTTGGATGAACAAGCAATTATACTAAATTTGTAGCACTCCTATTCAGTTGTGCAGTTATTATTTTTAGCTGTTAAAAATAACCCATCCTTCTACCCAGGAGTTCAGAAGCTAAATTTCAGCTTCCTAACAACCCTCGGAAGGGGGCTAAGGCTGAAAAGTAATGAATGGCCAGGACAATTCTGTGACTTCCCCAGATTGGGGAAGGGAGGACAAATCTGTATCTAAATCCAGAACTCTAACCACTTCATAATCCTGGCTCAGGAACATTTAGTACTTTCATGCACTTTCCCAAAAGCACCTCAAAAGTTAATGCTGATCATTACACCAATGTGGTAGGTCAATTCTGCCAGACATCAGATATTCTGCAATCCACCACAATTAATTTTTTTAAAAAAGTGGTCTTAACTGTGCAACACCTTCCCCGCAGCTCATTTTCAGTAGTTATGCGTAGAACAAAGAATGCTCTGTAAACATACAGCATACTTAAACAATTTTGGACAAACTTACGAATTTCTTCAACAACATCTGGATCACATTCTTTGTATTTTTCTATTTCTGACTTTAGTTGGTCTTTCTTCTGTCGAAGGGCAGCAAGTTCCTTTGTTAGGGCAGCACGTTCTGCCTAGGATCATATTTTCAAGAATCCCCCCATTAAACATTATTATTTAAATTGTAGCAACTGCAATGCTAAATGACACAGTTACAGTAGACTTCTAACTACACCAGAAGTGTAGTTAAAGAAACTGATACAATAGGACATGTTGACTATACACGGGGTCATAAGGCAGTGTGCCAGTATTATATCAACCCTAAATATTTGCGCTGCATATTTACTAGACAGCAGGTTATTATCCCTGCATTATTGGTGGCAATGTGGTGGTATCCCCCCCAAACTTGATTTCAAGTGCAAACAGAGCCCAGACCAGTTTCTACAGGCTCCTGTAAGTTGCCCCCCACTCACCAATGCCAATGAATGCTGTCTTATAAGGAATGGAAGGTTTCTTTCACTTACCGTGAATCTTCCTTTCTCTGTGGTTCTGAAGGGGGACATTCCTCACGTCTGGGATAAGCTCCGCCCTCTTCCTCAGGGTCGGCTCCGAACTTTGATCCAGGCAGGGAGGGGCTTATCCCCTTGGAGGCAAACCAGTCCTTCTCAAGCCCGATTATCTTCCCCGCCGGAAAGGAACTAGAAGAAAACACAACATTTCCCCCACAACCAAGGGGGGTACCAACTGCCCAAACACTACCATAGGGCAAGAAATTTAACCCACAAAACAACAGTAACAGCGTGGTCTCTCGAAGCCACTGCCCCCCCGTATCAAACTCTGTAAAGAGGGGAATCACCCTAAAAACGGGTGGGCAGGAATGTCCCCTTCAGAACCACAGAGAAAGGAAGATTCACGGTAAGTGAAAGAAACCTTCCATTCTCCAGTGGTTCTTCGTGGGACATTCCTCACGTCTGGGACGTACAAAAGCTATGTTACCGGGTGGGCTGGCATTCCCAGCTTTACAGAGTGTGTTGAAGCACCCTGCGACCAAATGCCGCTTCCGCTGAAGCTAGTGCGTCCACTCTATAATGTTTAGTAAACGAATGGACCGACTGCCATGTTGCCGCTCGGCAAATGGTTTCTAATGAGGGAAAGGATCGATACGCCACCGAGGTAGCCGTCCCCCGAAGGGAGTGTGCAACGATTCCGGCCGGAATCTCTAACCCTTTTGCTTTATAGGCTAAGATAATGCATCCCTTAATCCACCTACTCAACGTGGATGTGGAGACATGTGTTCCCAAGGAGGATTTCCTGAATGAAACAAAAAGCGTCTCCGATTGTCTCCACCCTTTAGTTCTGTCAATATAGAAACTAAGGGCCCTCCGAACATCTAAACAATGCCATTCCTTTTCTCTTTCATGTTTAGGATTGGGACAAAAGGAGGGAAGAACAATCTCTTCTGCCCTATGAAAAACCGAATTCACCTTTGGAATAAATGCTGGGTCTAAGCGAAGGACTACCTTGTCCTGGTGGAAAATACAGAGCTCCTTGTTAATAGATAAAGCTCTCAATTCCGAAACTCTCCTAGCTGAGGTGATACCTACCAAAAAAAGGGTCTTGAAGGTGAGTTCCTTCAGAGGACACGTAGCCATTGGCTCAAAAGGGTATTTACAGAGAGCCCTAAGTACCACGTTAAGGTTCCAGGTGGGAAACCTGTGGACCTGCGGAGGATTAATGGACATCGCCCCTTTCAAAAATCTCTTAATATGAGGATGTCTAAGCAGAGACCTTCCATGTTTGGCCCCTTGGATGGCTGAGATGGCGGATACCTGTCTACGGAGGGTGCTAGTACTTAGGCCCTTATCAAGCCCATCTTGTAGGAAAGCCAAGACTATTCTAACTGAAGCCGTAACCGGGTTATGACCCCGTTCCAAGCTCCATGAGTGAAAAACCTTCCACGTATGATCATAGGATTTTTTAGTAGAGACCTTTCTGGCTGCCAACATGGTATCAACTACTTTAATTTGATACCCCGCTCCCTCTAACATTTTCCGCTCAATCTCCATGCTGTCAGCCGAAAAGTTCCGGCCGTGGGTGCCTTGTTGGACCCTGTGTGAGGAGGTCCACCCGAAGAGGCAGGTGCCATGGTTTTGTTGTCGACAGAGATTGCAGTTCCTGAAACCAGGTTTGACGTGGCCAGAAAGGGGCAACCAGTACCACTTCTGCTTTCTGTATACGAATCTTTTGTAGAACTTTGTGTAGGATTGGTAGGGGCGGAAAGGCATAGAGGAGTCCTGGAGGCCATGGATAACTTAGAGCATCTGTCCCTTTTGCCAGAGTGTTTCGTTGACGAGACACGAACTCTGGTATTTGACAATTTAGGTCTGTGGCAAACAGATCCATGACCATCCTGCCGAACTTGTTGCGGATCTGTACGAAGACTTCCCTGTTCAGCATCCATTCTGATTGGTCTATTCGTTTCCGACTGAGCCAATCCGCTAAGTCGTTGTCCTTTCCTGCTACGTGAATGGCTTTTATTGATAACAGATGTTTCTCTGCCCACGTCATTATCAGAGATGCTTCCGCATGAAGGGAGCGAACCTTGGTTCCCCCTTGACGATTCACGTACGCTTTTGCTGTAGTGTTGTCCGTCTGTACCAGAACATGGGTCCCTGACAGAACATCGACAAGTTTTACAAGCCCGAGGCGTATTGCCCTCAGTTCCAGCAGATTGATGCTTTCTGTCATCTCCGCAACCGACCATTCTCCCTGGACCATCTGGTCTCCCGAATGTGCACCCCATCCCGAGAGACTGGCATCCGTCGTCATTACAGATCGTAAGGGGTCCCGGAGAGGAACTCCTATTTTGAACCTCATTGGATTTTGCCACCAGGCTATCATATTCCGGACCGGGGTAGAAAGACTGATCTGTTTTACTCTCTTGTGTGAAATCGCCTTTTGGTGTGGTAGTAACAGCAACTGTAAGGGTCTGACATGAAAACGAGCCCATTGCACTATCTCCTGACAAGAGACAAGCATTCCTAGGAGTTTGACCAGGGTCATTAGCTGTGTCTCTGACTTTTGAAGAACTTGGTCCATCAGGGTTTTGAGCTTGAATTCCCTTTCCTGTGACAAAAACACTTTGTCCAATTTCGTGTCTATCTCCACCCCTAGGTGGAGCAATCTCTGAGTGGGAATCATGTGACTCTTCTCCCGATTCACAATGAAGCCGTGGGCTTCTAATGTTAGAATAGTCAGATTTAGGGCCTGTGAGCAGACCGCCTCTGAAGGGGCTTTGATCAGGACGTCGTCCAGATACGGAAAAAGACTCACCCCTTGTAATCTCAGATGTGCTACCAAGGTCACCAGTACCTTTGTGAAGACCCTGGGTGAAGACTTGAGACCAAAGGGGAGAGCTTTGTATTGGAAGTGAAGATTTGCATAATTGAATCGCAGAAATTTTCGGTGCGAGCTGTGAATGGGTATATGGAGGTACGCTTCTGACAGATCCAAAGATGTCAGAAAATCTCCCTCCTGGATGGATATAAGAATGGATTTCAGAGTTTCCATCTTGAATTTCCTGTTTCGAATGAGTTTGTTGAGCCATTTCAGGTCTAAAATGGCTCTCGTGGATCCGTTTTTCTTTGGCACCACGAAGAATATAGAGTAAACGCCCTGTCCCTGTTGGGACACAGGTACTTTCTCTATTGCCCCTATATCCAGGAGGTGAAGTATCGCCTCCTTGATTTGGAGGTGTTTCAACCGGTTTCTGTATTTTGGTATTCTGATGAACCTTCGATAGGGGATGGAACAAAATTCCAGTTTGTACCCCTGTGATACTGTCTCCAATACCCATTGATCTGAGATTGTTGTATGCCACATTTGAGAGAATGCCTGTAGCCTTCCCCCTATCTTCTGTTTTCCCGGGGAGGCCATATAGTCATGCTGAAGGTCCTTTCTTGGGACCTTTGGCCGTTGCATGTTCATTTTTAGTGGGGGAAAGATTTCCCCCTTGATGTCTAGGTTGCCATTTTCCTTTAAACGACCGTGAATAGGAGGGTTTTTGTCCTCTTTTCTGGTCGCGAAATGGCTGAAAACGTTTTCTCTGTCTGTTATCCCGTCGTTTGGAGGGGAGGACTTTTTTCTTGTCCTTATCCTCCACTAGGTATCTATCCAGACCATCTCCAAATAAGTTAGTACCTTTAAAAGGGACCGCTGCCACCTTTGCCTGAGCAGAGGAATCCACATCCCAGTGACGGAGCCAGTTATTGCGTCTTGCTGTCACGCTACATGCTAAAGCCCTGGCTGACAGTTGCATAGCATCTAGTGTGGCATCTGCCGTGAAGGCAATTGCCAGAGCTATTTTCTTCAGTTCATCTTTGAACTCCTTTGGCACCTCACTGTCTGCCGAAGCCAATTTGTCTGCCCAGTCATACGCAGCCCTGGCAAAGAGAGAGCCGGCAGTAGAGGCTTTGATAGCGGAAGAGGAGGCTTCAAAATTTTTTCGTAAAGCCTGTTCCACCCTTCTATCAGTATGATCCTTAGGCATCCCATCAGCATCCATTGGGAGCACCGAGCTAGAATACAGACTGGTCACCGGATCATCTACCACGGGAAGTTTCAACTTCTTTGTGGCTTCTGGCATAAGAGAATAAAATTTAGAGAACAGTGGGTGATTAGCCTTGGGTTTAGCCGGATGTTCCCATTCCGCTTTCATAATATTGTAGAATGAAGCGGGGAAAGGCAGCCCTGTCTGTGAAACTGAGACCTTAGGCATTAACTTTCCAGCCCCTGTTTGAAATTCTGGCTCCTGTACTGTTTCCTCCTGAGGTCTAGATGATAGATCTAGGGTCCTCAAAACTTTAGGTAAGAGGCGGGAGTATAAGTCTTATGGAAAAAGCCTAGATTGTACTGAAGGCATAACCACCTCGTCCTCTTCCGCTGAAAGCTCCCCTTCTTCTTTACCAGAAGAGGAGGTGGAAGAATCTGGTTCAGAGTCCCCAGGCCCCAGAAGGGGACTTCGGTCTCTGGACTTACGTCTGCTATGTTTTGATCTTACAGGTGACCTAGACTCGCTGGTCGTCCTGTCTCTGTTCCTCTTGAGGGATCTACCTCTTTCCATTAAGGAACCGTGTGGTTTGGATCCATGAATTGTTTCTTTTATCAATTCTTTAAACTCCCTTCTCATTTCTCCTCTGAACCAATTTAGCATATCAGACGAAATGGGCTCCCTGGATTCTAGATCTGGGGTATCCCTAGAATCTTGAGAAGTGGATGGTCCTGTCTGTGTTTTGTCCTCAGAGGAACAGCCCCAATCTTGGGATGCCTTCTCAGCCATTACCAGAACCTGCGGGGTGTAGATGAATCTGAAATCAGATCCATGATAGAAAACGAAGATCCCCCCCCCCCCACTAACTGAGGTTTTGGGGATCATTCTCCGCAAAAGCTATTAAAGGCTTTAGAGATAGTTCTCCGCAGGTTGGTCTAGTTCATTTACTATGATTATAACTCATCCAGATCCCTGGAGAGTGTAGATCATGCACGACATTCCCATCTATTTGTGGGTCTAAAATGGCTACTCCCAGCGTTTCCCGCCAAGATTTTCCTCCCCGGGATGGAGTGAGGCCTGAAACTCCTCCCCTCCCCACTTGCATTCGCGGGGTTTTGAGGAAGGAAAAAATGCCACGGAGGTTTTTTCTTTTCCCGCTCTGCATCCCGGGGTTATAAGGAACGGACCTCTGCATTCCTTAGGCAATGTCTCAGCCTCTTCCAGGACTACTGGAGAGGGTAGAAACTGTCTGCCTGCTTCTGCTTACCGCGATTCAGGCGGGAAGGTAGAAGACTGTTTGCTCTCTCTCTCGCTCTCTCTCTGCACTCTCTGTAATAAGAGGCAGGTCCTCCGCCCCAGGGACGGGTCAGACCGGCAGAGGAGAGAATGTCGCTGGGCTAAGGAAGCGTCAGCACTCCCTATACAAAGCCCGTCGTAAATTAGACACAGCCTCGTCAGGCTGTAAATCTTTCTCGTAGTTTCGTTTCTTCTTTCAATAGGCGCGTTTCCGCGCCTCCGGAGCACGTCCTGCTGAAGCAGGGTCGGCAAAGGAACTGGTTTGCCTCCAAGGGGATAAGCCCCTCCCTGCCTGGATCAAAGTTCGGAGCCGACCCTGAGGAAGAGGGCGGAGCTTATCCCAGACGTGAGGAATGTCCCACGAAGAACCACTGGAG
>JAPDNY010000010.1:62050501-62068526 GCA_029375565.1 Gekko gecko
AGGATGCTCTACACAGGGGTCCCTAACATGATTGTGTTGGGATCCTGGGACCCACTGATACCTTTCCTGGTGCCTGACAATTGTTTTTAGAAAGTGGAGGAAGGGATTTTGCTCAGCAGGCTTTCTGATTGACCACTCAAGATCTGTGCAGTTTCCAACAACAACAACAAAAAATGCTTTGGCAGCAGCTGTTCCCACAGCACAAGAATCTTCACTGTGTGACTGAAGGTAGACTGTATGCAAGAAAATGTTTTAAACAATATATTCATTTTAAGGGGCATCCTGTTAAGCAATGCTTCTTCCTGATATGCTGAAGAGTTACTTCTCAGGCCCAGGTGGGCCAGGGACCACAGGGTGGTGGCAGGCTATGCCATTCATGATGGCCTGGAGTACTACAAGTCAGGGACCCAAGCATGGGAAATCTCCATCAGGATGGTCTGGCCCAACATGCATTCAGTTGGGCAAGGCTGGATCCAAGTGTCTCTGGCCCTGGTTGGAGAAGGCGTGCCCTTAGGCATGAGAAGGCCCAACTGGTCTGGAGAATGAGTAAGAATGAGGCTCAAGGGGAGGGTCCAACTACTGAGGTGAGCCTTAAAAGCTGTAATATGGCATTGGGGGGGGGTTGAATGGTGGAGGAAGAGGCGATTGCTGCCTTGTAGCAGAGGCTGGATGAATGTAACCACTGTTCCACCCTGACAATAAACCATTGCTTGGATCCCCATTTGTGCCTGGAGTGCTGCTTTCCAGGGATGGAAACACTACCATTGGCCAGCTTGCTGTGACCTGCCACCCTCTAGGAGAGGCACAAAGCACTGGGACCTGTGACAGTGTCAAGTTCTGAAGATACTTGCTCCCAACATCACTCTTTTGGCAGTGATTTGCTTATTGAGAAATAAAGAGGTTGCAAGCATATACAAATCTGTGTCAGAACGAGCTCCCTTGGCATCAGTTCTCATATTATACATACTTCAAACACCACCACCCCAGTGACCAGGTTAATCACACCCATACATCCAGCCTGCAAAAACTACTATGCTTTGTTAACTCTCCCCCAGCACCTGCAAGACAGTTATACTATCTAGCCACGTCTGGTACTCAAGGTCAAGCATGCATACTTCCCACGATGGGGAGGCCCCACATGGATGCAGTTACAAGCCAGTGCAACTCTCAGCATAGCAGCTCCACGCACGCCCTCACACATTTCCCCGCAATTCCCAGCTGGAATTAACCAAGGCAGTGACATGACACAGACAGTGAACAAACATATGGCAAATGAGGGCCGAGTTTGACAGAGAGTTACTATTATATTGATGGAGCTGCGGTGGCTCAAGTGGTTAAGACGCTGAACTGCAGGTTGTGGAAGGTCAGTAGTTCAGCAGTTCAAGACCCGTGAGTGCCGCCTGACGGGGTGAGCTCCCGTCTCTAGTTCCAGCTCCTGCCAACCTAGCAGTTCGAAAGCAAGAAATTGCAAGTAGATAAATAGGTACCACTTCGGTGGGAAGGTAACAGCGTTCCATGCACCTTGGTGTTTAGTCATGCCAGCCACATGACCACGGAAATGTCTTCAGACAGCGCTGGCTCTTCGGCTTTGAAACGGAAATGAGCACCGCAACCCTAGAGTCGGATTTGACTGGCTTTCGAGCAAGGGAACCTTTACCTTTACCTTTTACTATTATATTTATACCTAAACTCACTCCCTGATATTTTGTGGTTGGCTCCACCTCCTGAGACAGCCACTTTGTGGTTGACTCTGCCTCCCTAAGTCAGAATTCTAAAGATGTCCACAAGCTCAAAAAGTTTGGGGACACCTGCTCTCGCAGTTCCTTAAAAGTCTCACCCATATCTCTCTCTGCTTGCCTCAGCTTGGCCTTGGGTATACAGTTTTTCTCTGAATGTCACATACTAAACACCCACAAGTTCAACCCAACAGGCAGATAGTCTTATATGTGACAAAGTTGTGCAATACACAGGATAACCACCACCCTCCTACTAACTTCACGGCTGCTTTTGTTTTTTTAAGACTATTTTTAACTTGAAACTCACATGTTTGTTTGGAGCTATGCAAAAAACAGGATTACGAAACTGCGGGGAAATCGGGGCGAAGCCGCGGGTCAAAATGCAGCCCCGCGGCTTCGGCTGTGAAATTGACTAATAGTATCGGGGCAAACGGCGGCACAACCCCGAGGCAGCTTTAGTGGGAAATCACCCAGAGATTAGTGGTTTGGTTCATTAGCTGTTGAAGAACTCACACATTTGCTTAGCTTGTTTACCTCTGTTCTTCTCCAGATGCCTTTGCTTCTGTGGTGGCAATGGCTTTGTTGGTGGGGTCTCTTGCTTGCTGGAGCTTGCTTACAGTCTTGTCCCAAATACATAGTCATGGGAAGAGCTCCACCCCTATGGGAACCAGTGACGGGGATGGGGGCTGAGGACAGACTGGCAGTTTGCAGCGGGAGCCGGTCATGGCAAAAAAGCTCTGCAATAAACTGTTCCGGGTTTTCCCGGTCACATGGGGCCAATGGATGGGGGAACATACTGGGAGGAGGCGTGTGGGAGCATTCAGACTGCTGGCCCGGAGGCATGATTGTCAATGGCTTTTCCCCATTAATTCAGCTGTGTGTGTATGGGTGTATGTGCGCATGAGCGCTCATGTGCTCATGTGCATCCGGCCAATTGGGGGAGGATCCCACAGCGCCGGCACCGCATTGGGCGGTGGAGCAGAGCACAGCCAATCATATCGTTGCTGCCTTATGCATAACGCGGGTTGCTCCCAGCTTTTCCACGTAGCATTCACACTGTCGGGAGGCGGACAAACGTGGGATAAAGGCACTTTTCGGGGATTTGCTACCACTTTTATGAGGTATCTATTAAATATGGGAGAGAAGCAGAACAGCACGGGTTGCCTATGGGTGGGGAACACCAGACAGATGTGCCTGTGTGAACACCCCCTTTAATCCTCTTTTAAAACATCACTGAAACGTGGCTATAGCGGGGCAAATTGCCAGTCTGAACTCAGCCAGGGACCTAGCAAATAAAATAGCTAATAACATAGATATGTGAATCATAGTACAGAGTACATACTTATGGTGATTCCCAACATTAATTCTGATCCTAAATTCCTAATACCTCACTTATGTACTTTTTCCTTCGACTCAGAAGTATGAAAAGAAAAAAATAAATAATAAGTATCTGTTGTGTCCTTGAATGGAAGTTTTCCAAACCTTTGTTCAGTTGCACAGTCAAGTCCGACTCTTCACAACTCCATGGACCACATAACACCAGGCCCTCCTGTCTTCTGTCGTGCTCCGGAGTTTGCTTAATTTCATGTTTGTTGCATCGACAGCACTGTCTAACCATCTCATCCGTTGCCATCCCCTTCAATCTTTCCCAGCATCAGGGTCTTCTCCAGTAAATGCTCCCTTCTCATTTGGTGGCCAAAGTATTCAGCTTCAGTATCTGGAAGGCCATATCTTGAATATGTGCAGTATTTCCCTGTTCACTTTCATTGGGATCTAACTCACCAACACACCATTTTTAATGAAGCCCTGTGAAACACTTGTATCAAAACATTATAGAACAATCAACTATTCTACTGTACGAGAACACTCAAGACTATGAAGCGGCACAAGTTACATGAAAAAGTTTTATGTATTTTACATGGTTTGAGAGGAGTCTGTTAAGACCTCTAGGACAGAAAAGATGAGTGTGCATGCTCAGAGGATGGCATGGGAAGGGAAAGTCAATTCTGTGTATTTGATTTCTTGGGCTAGGAATCCTCTGATACATCTTCTTACACACACAGGAAGAGGTTTAGCATTTGGCTGGAAGCAAAGGAGCCATCGAGGTGGGGGTTTTTTTCCTTATTAAATGTGTCTATTTCACTATTAAGGTGAAATTCCCAGCTGCTTGATTCATGTAAAAAAAAAATTGATCTTTCTTTTCTTTTTCTTTTTTGGCAATGGGAGAGTGGCTTTGATGTAGGACTGTGCTGTACTTTCCGAACTAAGAATGTCAGTGGGAGGATTTACAGCTGTTTGAAGTATTCCTCCACCCCTGCAATTGATTTTAATGGAAACAAGTGAAATAATATCCTGTACACATGCATGGGCTGTTCTGAATTGCTTGCCTCTGTGCGGAAGGAAGGTACTGTTATCAAAGTAAAAATAGGTTATGATGCTATCTGCTTCATGGGGTTTGCTGGATGTAAAACTTGCTCAGAAATAAGTAAAAATCTGCTTGTTCAGAAAAGGCAAAGGAGGGAACTGTCCAGTGGATGATTCTTCTACTTCCGTTGACTGCCATGGATGAACTCGTTGCTTCCTTGCTGCACTACAACTCTTTGTTGAGAAGAATGAGGACCTTGTGTTGGTTAAGTATTTCTGCAGGAATAAAGCAGTGGTTTTAATGTGCTGTGCTCTATTGTAATAGCCAATCGAAATTACTAGTAAGCTGCAGCACTGTGCATTCAACTGCTACAGCCCAACCAAAAAAAGAAAAAGGGGGGAAAGAAACTAAGGCATAGGCTCCAGAAAGTTTTAATGAAGCAATAGTGCAGCAAAGCAGCAGGAAGGAAGGAAGGAAGGAATCTAATACAGATAGAATGTGGGAAGGAAGGGGTGCCGCTGACTGATGAGACCTTGTCATGCCTGCAAGAGAAAATTATATTTGCACTGCGCTCCAAGCTGCTAAAGACTGTTCACACTGGCTTAAATCTACTACTTATTGTGTTTTCTGTTGAGGAAAATGGTAGTCTACAGCGGAAAGGTTTCAGGGTCATGCAGCGCTCAGGTTACATTCCAGTAGTACCTCAGAAGATAATAAAATGTGATACTTGTCTTGGCTGGTCTTTCTGGAGTACTTATCCCACATATATTCCCAAGATTAGTGTGGGGTTTTGTTTAGTGCTGGTCCTGGATACCAAAATATTGCATCTGAGAGCAACAGTGATACTTCCTCTCTATGCACTGTGTAGGATTGTATGTAGTACACAAAAGTGGTTTGTTATGTGTGGTCATCAAGCAGATTCTTGGGATTCTGACCAGTTGCTGACAGTTTTAAAGAATAAAGATGTGAGAGAGATGCAGTACAAATGCTTGACTCTTATATTACACAAAGCTGTTCAGTATTTCATTCCAGCTGTTGTTAACGTGCAATACAGTTCCTCACTGAACAGAATCAGTATTGGCCAAATGAGTTCTATAGAAGTTATTTTCAACCATTTTGCTGCTTTACTGATGATCCTCTTTCTGTACGCACGCTATATGTATGTGTAAATGTAACCTCAGTTTGTGGGTTCTGTGGGGCACAACTGGGAATGAATCTTGAAATAATTCAAAGACAATAAAACATATTTACTTTTCACTTAATATCATATCATGTAACAAAAACACAGAATTCAGTAACACAACATAACAATGATCTTTTAAAGTCCAAACAGCTAACTTTTCCCTCCTTCACAGCTTGCCACCCCCAAAGTTCATCTCCAGCTGAACACTCTGTGCACCTGCTTTGAAGATGAGGGTCCCAAATGAATTCCCCATTAGATGACAATAATTCTTAAACAAGGTGTTAAAATCCTATGATTAAGGTTCAGGCTCCCCAGCAGGGCAATGTTGCTTCCCTCTTCTGCTTTCCACACATTCTGCACCCTTCTGCATCTAATGGCTTCACCCCCTTCCTGGCTCATTCCATTCCTAGTAGGGGTTACATAAACACTACACAAGAATGTAATTTTCTGCTCAAAGCTATAGCTGTAAAAGCAGAGAAAGAGAGAAAGAGAGGGGGGGGTATAGAAGATTAAAACATCCATTTTTGCCACACAGGAGGGAAAAATAATATGGGTTGGATCCAGCTAGCTTTTTCACTCAGTCTCATTCAATCCCCTTGCTTACAATAGCCCAGATGGCTTTCGTTCATGCAGGACCCATGATCGTCAGTATAGCCTTTTTGGCAGTCAAAGGGGAGCTCTTCCTCCCTTTTTGACTAGCGAAAAAGTTGGTTGGTGTGAGACTCCCCACTCCTGAGATGGTTTCCCTGCCTTCCAATGTCCCACCAGCAAACAAGGCAACTGGCCTCTATGTGTGTGTGTGCACGTGCGCATGCGCCCTGCTCCTTCACCTTGCTGTTCAGGGCTGCCACTTAGCCCCTCCCATTCTGACCTTCCCCAAGTCTCAGACCAGCCTTGCTTTCTGACCGCATCCCTGCCCACTAGTGCCTGGCTCTTTGCCTTGTTCTGGCTGTGTCAGAGTGACCTGCTTGGATCCCTGGCACCTCCATCTTCTGGCCTTCCTCACATGAGTGAATCAGGGCTCTGGCTATTCTCAGCTTGGGCAGCCGGTGTAGGACTGAGTCAGGACTGGGCACTGGCTCCTGTTGAACCTTCATATTAATATGATCCCTTAGAATTATTTCAATTATATGATATTTCAATTATATGAAATTATATTTCAATATCAATTATATGATATTGATATGACAAAAATATTGAAAATGCTTCACACATATTATTTCAACAATCCATAAGGCAGGAAAGTATTATCCAATGTATTGCAGGAAACTGATTTCTCTAAGGCCACCAAGGGAGTTTGTCATTGAAGTAAAACTGGAATCCAGGACATTCCAAGAAGTGACTGGCATGAAATTCAAATTGGTTTTTTGGAGTATGAGTTTCCTCAGTCCTAAATGCCTCCAAAATAAAGTAAACCAGACCTTCAGAATTTGGGCAGTGCTTCCAGGGGTCTATACTGGAGTTTCTTCCTCCATCAGGTCTAGTTTGCTTCTCTACCACCGCCTTCCCTTTGCCCAAATTTACATGACAACAGGGCAGGGACAGTGCATGGATCTCTCTTCACTTTCCTTCTATAAGAGACATAGCTATGTCACAGGCAAAAGAAACCATGGGAAACATCGTGCTCCAGAACTATAACAGCAATCCTAAGCAGGTCTACTCAGAATCCTTCTCATGTCTATTCAATGGGCTGCACTCCCAGGAAACTGTTCTTAGGGTTGCACAGGCACAAGTTCCTTAGGGCTTCTTGTGCAAAAAACCTCAGAAACATGGTAAATGGAAGATCACACCATGTGGAGACACTTTCTCAAGGAATAATTAGGCGAAAATAATAACTTTACAAAATGAAGTCATAAATTAGGTCCAAGACTAAAGTCTAAATGCAGCGAGCTAATTAGCACAGTAGAGTGCAAGGGATGTTAAAGAAGTTACAGACCTGCCTTGTTCGTATGACTGCACATTAAAATAGCAGGTGGTAGCCATTTTAAAATAGGGTCAATTGCTTCTATCACAAAATTCCATTTAAAAATGTCTATTTTATTATATGAATTTGCTTATTCTTGCTAATTAAATGAGTTATCCTGTTTAAAACAATTAAATGTCTAAGAATTAATCCACATCCTGAAATTAGGCAAACATAAAACAATGTGACCTTGTCTTTTATTATTATACAGCAACTTCCCAAGAACAATTTTCTCTTGCCTCTGGCCTCTTATTGTAATTTTGCTTAATACTGATTCTGCAGTGTGGCTATTGGTTGCTGAACATAATAGGCTTCAAATGTGAGTGGGATCAATGGTTACTAGTCACTCTTTCTCAGAAGTGTTATACAGGAAAGTGTGAGACAAGGCAAATAATTATTTTTTTCATCCAAATCCTAAAAACAAAAATACTTTGGCTGAGTTGAGAGACATTGTACAGGGGAAAAAATCCTTTTTAAAAATTGCCTCCTCTGGGAGAACTCTTGCGGCGGTTTGTCAGGTATGAGAAGTCTGCATGCATATTAAAAGAGTCTGACTCATCCTACTAAGGAGACATGCTGAGATACTCTATTTAAATCAGGAGGGCATAACAAACAGGCAGCAGAGGTGTCCTGAAGGGAAACCCTCTGTTACAGAATTAGCAAGTCATGTCCCAACCTTAGCAAATAATGCTGAATTATTTATCTCTTAGACCACACTAATTTTAGATACTTAAACTCTCAGTCCTGCAGAATGATGGAGACATCTGAGGATTCCAAACAAATCCACATGGACATGTGCGGTGACCCAGGGAAGGAGCTCTGTCCTCTTGTCAGTGATGAAGGCTGAAAGCAGCAGGGAGAGCTCCTCCCCCCAAAAAGTGGGGGGGAAGGATCATAACTGTTGTCAGCCAGAAAAAAACCTTTCATTCCATGAAAATACTTCACTCTTCCTTGTTTGACCTCTTTCATGTCCTCATCTTCTGCAACCAGGCTGTCTATGACCATAGCAGCCTTCTTCTATCTGTTCATTAATTCCTTCTAATCCTGCAAACTCTACCTGGAAAAGCACTTCTCCATAAAAGGCGTTGCTGAACTTGCATCATCTCACCTTGATCCTACTTCCCTAGTAGTGTGCAAATTCCCTTTATTGATATATGCCTATCTTTTTACACAGAAAAACATGTCAGTTCTCTTTTAATTTAATATTTCTTGTCATCGGGATTGGATGCATCATACACCTTTTCCTACTGGAAAATGTATTGCCATTGGAATTGGAAATCCCTAAACCATGAGGACTCCCATGGTCATTGTCAGACTCCTGCAGCAATCAGTTCCCAACAACTTTCTCGCAAAGAAGTGAAGTTTATTGAGACATTGAAGTATGCAGATTATCTTTACACATCTCGTGTTAGAATTGGCATTAACAATGCGAAGCAAGCGGATATACATAATTCAAGACAGTTCCCTGATGGCCTGGAGCCACTCACGGAATAGGTAAAAGCCCGCCAAAGCTAACAGGTCTAGTTTCCCAAGAGAAAGCTGGTGCTGGACATCAAGGCCAAACGCTCATGTTACAGAGATAAAGAAACACTGAAGGCACAGAGAAAGGAAACCTAAAATTCCAGAGGCACCCCCTCACTCCATGGCAGCTGGAGGCCTAGCTTACAGTTATCTGCATTACTTCTCAAGGCAAGGGGATTTGGCAAACCATCAGATGGCAGGCATACCTACTTACAGACTAATATTTTATGAGCATTCCAGAGAGACAAATCCATTACATAAATTAGGGTACTCTTTTGGGCAAAATTGCTGGGCATGCCTGACCTGTAATCACAGCTAAGGTTCCTTCACCACCATACATGAAAGAGACCACAAGGTCTGAGGAGACATTGTTGCCATCCTTCCAGCTGCCAGCATGTAACAGGATCAAGTGGAAAGGGCACTGAGGCAACTGAGGCAAAGCTTATGTCTTACCTCATGCTTTGATTACAAACTGAAATCTGATTTTTCCTCAAGACAATTCTACCCCTGTCTTTCAAAGAGGCTGTCCTCAAAATGATTCATTGCTTGGTAAATACTTTTCAATAAAGATAAATTATGTATAAAATACATTCATTCCAGGCATCTTTCATATCCCGTCAGCTGCTAGGGCCTAAAAATGATCTAGTGGATCCATAGTCAGTATATTAGCAAACTCAGAAAAAAATAGGTTGTTCTTTGTTCTTAAAGACCAACACAGGGCCATATGCATAATAGTATGAAAGATGGACTGGATGATTTCCTCATTCTTTTGCACATAAAACATCTTTTTCTTACAGTGGACATTTTTTCCCCAGTGATTTATCCAGCATTGGCTTAAATTATAGTCATTGAGGCTTTGAGTGCTGCCCTTCAAATGATATTCCTTCATTTAACCAATCTCTCAGTGACACAATATATCCAAATATTAAAATTCTGAACTCATATTTTTCACTATGATGCTACCCCTCAAAGTAATTCCACATAATCAAAAGTAAAATTGTAGCCCCTGGTTATGGCTACAAATTCTCTCAGATTTACTATCAACCCAGTTTTAACCATGTGTTTGTGTCTCTTTGAGGCATCAGCTTACAACTTTGTTCAGTGATGTTGCTGGTACAGCAGCCAGATATCTCCATCCAAAGTACCTGTTTGATGGTCCAGCAAGTCTCAGGAATGAGCAGAAGCTGTTACTGTAGATATGTTTGACAAAGGTTCAGGGATATTTTAGCTTGCTTGTCTCTTCATTGATGTTTTAAATCTTACTAGTAAATGTCTCCGTTTCTAAACAGACACAGAAAATGCCCTTTCCTTAATATAGTTCAATGGTGTCTCTGAAATCAGTGCAAATCCTTAGCCAACTTTCTGTCTGTATTACAGATGGAAATGAATATTCACAGCTGAACTTCATATTAAATTAATTCATTCATTTACATTTGATGATTGGACAAAGTAAACAAGAATAGAAAGTAAAGTTCATTTTTAGCTCTTATTATTATAGTGGAAGTCTTCTATTAACGTAACAAGAAACGGTTCTTGTTTATATAATGACAGAAATAATGTCTTGAAAGAATCTGCTGTTTTCTATTGTTAGAAATCCTTCAAGGCAAACAGTTATAAATGAGATACTACACATATCAACACCTTCAAATTCTGAGCTATGTAATATTTTTTATTTTAATGCTGTATTTTGTTGATGTGTCCATTTTTAAATGCACAAGTGGCATATAAACAGGCTAAATAAATCAATGTGTTTCTTCTGATAATAAATGAATAAAAAATCTGCATAACCAGTATTGTGTTTTAGTTACTGACAGGACAACTACCCTGACAATTTTGGTACAAATTCAGTAGTTATAAGCTTTCCCACTGAGGTTTCAGAAAAACCTTTCCTGTTTTTAAGATTTTGCTCCCAAATTGAAATGTTGTTGCATGAAGACAGATATGACTAGTGAACTAGCCAAGTAAATAGAGAAGTTCCATGTGTGAACAATCGATTGATGGATGATCTTTGGCAGGTAAAATGTCCTCCTTGAGTAGACTGCCCAAAATATCTTCCACAGTAAATGAAAGTTACAGGCAGATGATACAGGGCCATTTTCCAAACATGGTTTTCAGTCTTTTACCATTACACAGCCTGAAAATGTTATTTATCAAGAAGGCTTCTCCCAGCAGTATAAACTTTGGCATGAATTGAAATACATAATTATGGAATTCATTGCCACAAAGTGTTTTGATAGCTAGTTTCTTAGATGGCTTTTAAAAGGACTTGACAAATTCATGGATAGGACAGGGACAAATTCATGGACAAATTCAGTCAGTGGCTTGTAGACATGATAGCCAAATGAAGCATTTCAGAAGCAACGTATCTCTGAGCAATAGCTGCTAAAGAGAAATAGCACTGGAGGGTGATTTCCCACTAAAGCTGCCGCGGGGTTGCGCCGCCGTTTGCCCCGAGATTTTTAGTCAATTTCACACCCGAAGCCGCGGGGCTGCATTTTGACCCGCGGCTTCGCCCGATTCCCCGCAGTTTCGTAATCCTCAAAAAACAGGATTACGAAACTGCGGAGGAAATCGGGCGAGGCCGCGGGTCAAAATGCAGCCCTGCGGCTTCGGGTGTGAAATTGACTAAAAATCTCGGGCAAACGGCGGCGCAACCCCGCGGCAGCTTTAGTGGGAAATCACCCTGTTGTCTTTATGCCCCATTTGTAGCCTTCCCAGACATATCTTGTTGGACGCTGTGATCACAATGTTGAACTAGACAGACATTTAGTCTTCTTGTGTTCTTTTGGTCTGTGAGGATGAAGGCATTTCCTACAAACTCCCCATAAGAACACTGTGGTTATAACCAATACTCCCTGTAAGCTGTGGAGTTTTGTGAGCAAAAATTCTACTTTGTGAGCTACTGGCATTAAAGTTGTGAGTGAGTGATTTGGCTGCATAAATTAGTTTGCTCTGGAGCCATCCTTCCTGAGCTAAGACAAAAATGTGTGAACTGGAGGCTAAAAACTATGAGCTAGCTTGCACTAACTCAGCTTAGAGGGAACACTGGTTATAACAACAAGTTAAACATCATTTTTAAGTTTAAAAAGCCACTGAAACTTTGGATCATTATGTGCTTATTTGCAATTGTTTAGTTCATTTATATTTTTCCTGTTCATTGTAAAGTTTGTAACAAGTTGTCAAGTTTTTTAAAGGTTTTAGAACCCTACCCACATTGTAAGGGGGGGGACCCCACACCCACACAGATGAACAGAATGTGGCTCTGCACCTCGACATACTTTCCCTGCATGCTTTCATAGGAGAGAGTAGGCATATATGCTGAATCAGACCATTAATGGAGGAAGAGAATGCCGACCACCTCTTCCACCAGCCTGCTGGTGCTTCTGAAGTTGCCAGCTCTTCCCCCTCATATCCTGCTGTCAGAATATATAGACAATTTATGCTGAGCAACTTGTCATGCTTCTCATTGATTAAAACAGGCACTATTCATAACTTTAAGAGTATACAAAGGATGCTCACGAAACACAGGAGCAGATGATCCCTAGAATATTCTTGCAGTCACCAAACTCTTTGCCATCTGTGCTGTGTTCCACAACATAGCCCCCTGGCAACAGCTGCCAGTGGGCCCCATAGGGAGGTGTTGGAGGACCTCTGGGCTGGGGAACAGAGCAATGAGCAGGAGGAGGCAGTAGTGGGGCAAGATGACAGGGGCAACACTGAACAAGTATGGGAAAACATATCACAAAAGGGCTGCCATGCTACCCAGCCCACCAGGCCATTTGGAGGACAAGGGACCAAGGGCTAGGCTGGTCCCTGTGATTCCCTACCCCTACATTAATAATTTCCTTTCGATGTCTGCCCCTGGATGACAGAGCCCCCCCCTTAGAACAGGCATGCATGTACCTGGTCCACCCACTGGCCCATCCTCCCTTCACACAGCAGCCAGCAAGGTGAATGGGGGGGACTCAGGTGTGAGGTCAGCCTTGGAAATGCTGCCAGACTCCTGATATGTTTTGCAGATGACTTTGACAGGGGTACCTGCACAACCAACCGTAGCCACCCAAGCATGGGCATACCTAGGCCAGAGCCCTCCTTCTTGCACATGTCATCAGGTAGCCATTAAGGAGAAGTCAATGAATGGATGTACTATCCATTTGGATGTACAGTATTGCCAATAGGAAACTATGGGAAGTGCTCGAAGGCCCACTGGATATAATGGGAGCCAAAATGCCAAATGACTTGCATCGGCCCATTGCAACATATTACAGCACACAAAAGTTGCAATGAAAATGCAGAATAGATTTTGAATTATAGTCTCTGGTCTGAGATAAACTGCTCTAGTAGTGGAATGACAGCCCCTAGGGTGGAATGACAGCCCCCTGGAGTAGTATGAGTGTTCTCCAACTGGAATGACAGCCCCAGAGTGGACTGATGGTCCCTGGGACCATATAAACTTCTCTGTGACTGGAATGACAGCCCCCAGAGCACTGATTCCAGTCCTAGGGGCCATCATTCCACTCTGCAGGCTGTCACTCCAGTTGCATAAAATTCATGCTACTCCTGCGGGGGGGGGCATCATTCTATTTTGCAGGCCATCATTTCAGTCCCCGGGCAGTCTATCTCAGACCATGGGGGGAGGGGCATGAAAAAGCTAAGGGAACTGACTAGCCATCACACTGGCATATTTCAGAGACGGCCAACGTAAGTCAGTTACTCTGGTGCAACACCCCCAATGCTGCCCACCTGCTCTTAACTGGAGGTGTCAATAGATGCAGAAGGAAAGTCCAAATCTGTATGAAGCTGTATTAATTCATAGAGCTGCCATAAATCAGAAGTGACTTGATAGCACATAACAGACATACATTATAGTTTGATTTTATATTGTATGTTTGTAAGCTATTTTGACAGTTTTATACCAAAAATGGGAGTGGGAATTAGTAAATAAATATTACTAAATAAGGACCACCTGCTCCCATCTGGACTTACCTGACCATCTTTGGCTGCACCTGTCATTGAAGTTGTGGCACCAAAGCAGTCAGAGTCCCTCACCTGGGAGGTGTATCTGTTCCCCTCTATCATAGTAAAGTGGGTAAAGAATTTGACATTCCCTTACTTACCCTCCTTCCTGTTTATTTTTCAGCATCTGTTTTATATGTGTATTATATTTTAAAAGTTGGTTTTAATGTGTTTTTAATTGTTCACTGCACTGAGGGCCCTCAGTAGAATGGCAGGATAAAAATGTTTTATATACATTAAACAATAAAAATTGAAGCCTTGAACACAATTAAATTGAATACAAAGCAGCCTAGTCCTCTTGAATGTTGACCTTGGCTGTGGTCACATGAGCAGTATGCAGCAATATTGTTGCGGTACCTTTGCGGATTTAAAGAGCACAATCAGACAACAACATCTGCCTTCTGTGCCCCAGTCATGGCCACCCCATTTTGCCCCACTTCAGAAGTGGAATAACCAGGCACTGCTGCACTGGGGAAAGTCTGATCTTTACTGATGCCAGTGCTTCCACTTCGCTTTTCTGGCCATCTGAACTCCCCTGTCCCAAACTGAAGCTGGATAGGAAGTCTGAACCAGCAGATCTATTTCTGCCAGTTTTTTTTTTTTTTAAGTAGCTGCTGATATTCACATAAGCACATGAGTGCAAATGCACCTGCCTGATTTTTAAAGAAAACAACTGGGCAGCAAGCTCCATGGTTGAGGCGCTTCAGTAATGTGGATGGCTCACTACTGGATGAATATGCGGGAAAATCACCACAGGGTGTGCTGTCTGGTCAGTCGTTCCCGCAACATTTTGAAGAAGAGAAGAAGAGTTGGATTTATACCCTGCCCTTCACTTGGCATCTCAGAGTGGCTTACAATCTCCTTCCCTTCCTCTTCCCACAACAGACAACCTGTGAGGTCAGTGGGGCTGAGAGAGCTCTAGGAGAACTGCTCTTGGGAGAACAGCTCTGCAAGAACTGTGACCTATCCAATGTCACTCAGTAGCTGCATGTGGAGGACTGGGAAATCAAACCTGGTTCTCCCAGATTAGAGTCCACACTCCAAACCACTACACCAAACAGACTGCAGACCTTGCATATACAGAATTTTCCCTACATTCTGAGCTACAGAAGAACATCTCATGGAAACTGTATTTTTTTTTGAAATATTTTTTATTAAGTTTCAACAACAAGCATATACAACAACTGTAACAAATTTTTCTAATATAAAGTAGTATAGCAAACCTATCTTATAACATCTAGAACAATAACTAGAAAAAAACAAAATAAAGTAAAATAAAATAAAATAAAAATAAAAACAGAAACATCTGGAATAATAACAGGGAGTACCAATAAATAATGATATCAATTGTAGTTCAGTCACTACAAAACAAGTATCGCTTGTAACGTAGAAGCAAAATCTTCCTTGTCTGTTAAAAACTCTAGGAACGGAAACCAAACTGCTGTAAAATTAGATTGATACTGTTCATTATTTTTTTGTCTCAAAGATTCAGTAATTTTATCTAACATACACAATTCACTAGTTTTTAAGATCCAGGAATTAATCGAAATTGGACTGGAACATTTCCAGTATTTAGCTAAAGTCATCCTAGCAGCTGCACAGAGGTACTCTAAGAGAGATTTTGAAGCTGCGTCTACATCTAATTGGGGCCATAAATTAAATATTAAAAATTTTGGATCCAAGGGTACTGGATAATTAGTAATCTGCGTCATAATTAATGTAACAGCCTTCCAAAAGCCTTGTATCATAGAACATTTCCACCAAACATGCCAATACGTTCCACGTTCACCACAATTTCTCCAACAATTAGGAGAAGAACATTTTGTAACATAATGAACTTTGACTGGGGATGGAAACTGTATTTGATATGTAATTAGGGCTGCAAAAGTGTGGAGAAGGCTGTCATTTACTGAATGATGTTATTTATTTCCATGGCATGAAAAAAAATTCAGTTGTCCATTTCCACCCAGTAAGCCTCCATTGAAGGGATAGGGCACTTGACAGCCTTTCAAGCCACTATTAAGGGGACAGAACATCTCTTGTTTTCTGACAGTTGGGAACCTTGTTTGTAATACAGATGAGCACTGCAAGTAGGAAATGTTACTATGCTGTACTGGGTAATTATGAATTTCATTCATGTTTCAGCAGTGAGCTTACACTAGTACTGTTAACGTTTGTGTCAAAACTAAGGGTGAATTCAGTTGTTAATTTTTTACAGGGAAAAAAAATCCTGGTAATTCTCCCATAATTGTTTATAGATATTTTCTATATCCTGGAGACAAGAAGATCTCACCACAGTTTCCTATTTTGCATCAGCCTGGGACCTGCAAAACGTAAGGACTGCCTACTTCCACACAAACCAATTAAATCATTATAGGCCCCGATCACAGGCAGAATTTGCTGTGGGAGAGCCACGGGTGGTGGGTGGATTATTGGGGCGCGATCACACCGCAACATCTGGCAAGTGAAGCGCACCCGCGGCCAACCCATGGCTTCCCGTGGAAAAAGCAGAGTTAAAAACTACCTGCTAACAAGTACTATCTTCCATTAAATGCACGGCACCGGTGGGCATCTGATCGCATCCAGCAGCCATTGGCATCGAGCGCATGCATACAAATGCAGTCCTGCTGCATTGCCTCACCGGTCCTGCTGTGTTGCCCTGCTGGTCTGCTGGTTGGTCTGCTGCCCTGCTGTTGCCCTGCTGGTCTGATCGACTGCTGGAGGCCCACAGATGGAGCCGTGGGGGGATGTGAGATCCCACTACTGCGCTTCTTTTTGCTCTGCCGCTAAAAGTCTCCCATCCCCTGTGGATTATCCCACTCATGTGACTGGGGCCATAATCAGCTTTAGAAGCTCTGCTTTGGCTGTCTCTGCCATCTGGGGCTGGACAGGTGGCAACCCCCAAAAAGGGTCTTCTCAGCTCTGGCACCAAAACTGACATTTCCTCTCCAGGAAGATTTTTCAAACCCCCCTCCATCAATGAGTGAGGACTTTTGTCTGGTGTAATCTGGTGTGATCTTACTGAAGCCCTGGCCTGGATAGCCCAGGCTAGCCTGATCTCGCCAATTTCAGAAGCTAAGAGGGGTCAAGCCCTGGTTAGTACTTAGATGGGAAACCACCAAGGAAGTTCAGGGATTCTACGCAGAGGCAGGCAACTGCAAACCACTTCTGAACATCTCTTGCCTTAAAAAACCCTACAGGATCACCAACAGTCAGCTGTGACTTGAGGGTACTTGTCAGGCCTGTAGCTACAGTGGGGCATCTCAGGGCTAGGCCCCCTGACTTGCTGGCAAGGCCCCCTGACTTCCCATCTAGCCCCGGGTGTCATGGCCTTCTCCCCCGGATTAAATTGATTTGCCAGTGCCCCCTAAGAAATTTAAATGCCCCCTGACTTAAAAAATCCTGGCTACGGGCCTGGTACTTGTGCATCCTTAAATGATTGATGGAATTCATCCATACATTTTTTGCAGCAGTTAATCAAGTAAAAATGGAAATTCAGTCCCAATTCTGGGAAGCGGTGGCGCAGGCAGTAAGGCACGCCTGCTATGCGACCGGGGTGAGCTCCCGGCCCTAGTCCCAGCTCCCGCCAACCCAGTGGTTCGAAAGCATTAAAATATATAAAGAGCAAGTAGATAAATGGGTACCTGCCTGTAGGTGGCAGGGGGCACCCTCCCTCCTTGGGGTGTGCAGCAGGAAAGCATCGCAATCCGGCGGGGATGGCGACAGCAGGAGAGGCGGCGTGGAGGCAGCGCTGGGTGGCCAAGTCCAGAAGGAGGGCGGAGTCGCGGAATGACGAGCAGCGCGTCGGCGCAGTGTGGCGGAGCCAAAAGGGACACAGTCAGAAACTGCAGCCGACGTGAGGCCGTACACCGAAGATGAGGCCTTCCGGGAAGAAAGCTGCTGAGCCGGAAAGAACCTGCCTCAGAACATCATGGATGGAGTGCTGACATCTGAGGCCCACTGGAATAAGGACAAAAGAACTAGAAGATCCTGCTGCCTGGGTACTGGTAGGATGCCATCCCCCTATGAATTGTGGCCCTAGATTAGGAATCATAATCCTGTGTAAACCACTCAAAGACCCCTTGGGGTCAGAGCGGTATAGAAATCGAAAGTTAAATAAATAAATAAATTCAGTGTGGCTGGTTGCAGGGCCAGCAGATTGGGTACCTGTCCCTAGCTGTCCCCTTAGCGATGACTCATATAAGCTGAAGCTAAGTTGTTAACCAAATTGCAACAAGGTA
>JAPDNY010000010.1:62068626-62290825 GCA_029375565.1 Gekko gecko
CTGCCCTGTGGAACTCCTCATGGATCGGCAGTCTGTGATCCTCTTAGACAGACTGCACCCGGACAGGGCCCCAGAGTCAAGTAAACCTGTGCGAGCAAAGGGCACTGCTGTGGGGATTCTACCCGGAGGACCCTGTCTACATCAGGAACTATGGCAAGGGCCCTGAATGGATTGCTGGCTGGGTCATCCGCCCCATGGGCCCCGTGTCCTACGAGGTCTTGACCAACTGTGGATAGGTCCTACAGAAGCATGTTGACCAGCTGCACATGCTCCTGGCTCCAGCAGAGGTCCCAGCCCCGAGGCACACCGAGGGGGTGCTGCCGGACACTCTGGAATGAGAAACCCCCAATGGGAGTTTGCAGGAGCAAGCCCCTGTTGCCGCTGCCACCCCTGACAACAGAGCACCCGCCTCCACCATGGAACCAGACGAGGCTCTGCTGCCTCCCCCTCCTAGTACTCTGGGCATGGGGCAGGACAGGCCTCCTGATGTTCCAGTTCTGAGACGAAGGCACTCCACGTGAGAGTGCCGGTCCCCAACCTACCTAAAGGACTATGTCACATAGGTTGGGGTTGAACTACGGGGGGAGAGGTGTTATGTCCGCTGATCACCACTAGGCGCCAGCAACCTTTACCAGAGCTTGACTCTCAGAGACAATAGGGACCAGGATCCTGAAACCTCACGAGGTCACCAATAGGAACCTTGGCAGGAAGTTAAAACCCACCAATGGGACCTGTGGGTGGTCCACAGGGACTGTATATAGTTGGCCATCTGGCCAGTATTCTCTGTTCTGTGTGTGTGCTAGTAAACTATAAACTAACAATCATGCTGTGTCCTGGTTCTTCATTCGTTGAACCCACTACACAACATTTCTAAGCCAACTTCTTTATAAAAAGAAAGGAAAAGCCACAACTGAAAAGTATTTCCTCTTTTTCTGTAAATCCTGTCTTTAAATCTCAGATTCATAGCAGTTGATCGAAGTTAATCTTGGCAAAAGAAGCACTAACACTCATTTTCAGAGACCCTCATTTCCAGACAATCCACATGCAGAGGATATAGACTGATAGGTGATCAAATAGGAGGTGTATAGTTTTTGAAACCAGTACACCCTGATCCTAAAGGACACCAAATCAGAGGAGACAATTGGGAGTTCTGTGAACAAGCTCCTAAGTGCTTTTCGCTTAAACAGCACATAGACCTCAGTCAAGACCAAGGGTCTTCTCCATTGCCAGGGCCGTTTCCTAATTGGAAACTGGGCAAATTAGGACATTTATGTTTTCACACATAAGCATGTGGAGCTGCCTTACACAGAGTCAGACCATCGGTCTATAAAGGTCAGTATTACCTTCTCTGAATGGCAGCAACTCTCCAAGGTGTCCAGTAGAGGACTTGCCCACTACATACTACCTGGTCCTTTTCATTGGAGATGCCAGGGATTGAACCTGAAACCTTCTGCATGTAAAGCCATGGGACAAACAACAGGACCATGGAGCCATTTCAGATCGGGAAACTGGTACATGAGAAAGATTAACTTTCCCCATCAAGTGCTGTAGTCCCAGTTTTTATCAGGGCCTCACACAACTGCCTTGTCGTGGCGAGGGGGCTTGCGTGGTTCGATGAGGCTGTGGGCTATGCCATGGAGGGCCACCCAGGACGGACAGGCCACAGCAGAGAACTCAGACCAAGCGTGATCCCCTGGAGAAGGAAATGGCAACCCACTCCAGTATCTTTGCCAAGAAAACCCCATGGACAGTAACAAAAGGCTAAAAGATATGACGCCAGAAGATGAGCCCCTCAGGTCGGAAGGTGTCCAATATGCTACTGAGGAAGAGCAGAGGGCAAGTACGAGTAACCCCAGAAAGAGTGAAGCGGCTGGGCCAAAGCCGAAAGGACGCTCAGTTGTGGATGTGTCTGACGGTGAAAGGAAAGTTCGATGCTGCAAAGAACAATACTGCATAGGAACCTGGAATGTAAGATCTTTGAATCAAGGTAAGCTTGACGTGGTCAAAAATGAGATGGCAAGAATGAACATCGACATCTTGGGAATCAGTGAACTAAAGTGGACAGGAATGGGCGAATTTAACTCAGAAGACCATTATATCTACTACTGTGGCCAGGAATCCCGTAGAAAAAATGGTGTGGCCTTTATAGTCAACAAGAGAGTGAGAAAGGCAGTATTGGGATACAATCTCAAAAATGACAGAATGATCTCGGTCCGAATCCAAGGCAAACCATTCAACATCACAGTAATCCAAGTCTATGCCCCAACCACTGCTGCAGAAGAGGCTGAAGTGGACCAGTTCTATGAAGACCTACAACAGCTCGTAGAACTAACACCAAAAAATGATGTCCTCATCATCATAGGGGACTGGAATGCTAAAGTAGGAAATCAAAAGGTAACTGGAATAACAGACAAGTTTGGCCTTGGAGAACAAAATGAAGCAGGGCAAAGGCTAACAGAGTTTTGTCAAGAGAACACGCTGGTCATAGCAAACACCCTTTTCCAACAACCTAAGAGGCTTCTCTACACATGGACATCACCAGATGGGCAACACCGAAATCAGATTGACTATATAATTTGCAGTCAAAGATGGAGAAGCTCTATCCAGTCAGTAAAAACAAGACCTGGAGCTGACTGTGGCTCAGATCATGAGCTACTCATTGCAAAATTCAGACTTAAATTGAAGAAAGTTGGGAAAACCACAAGGCCATTCAGATTTGACCTAGATCGCATCCCCGATGAATATACAGTAGAGGTGAAGAATAGGTTTAAGGGACTAGATTTGATAGACAGAGTGCCTGAAGAACTATGGACAGAGGTCCGTGACATTGTAAAGGAGGCAGCACTCACCGCCATCCCAAAGAAAAAGAAATGCAAGAAAGCAAAGTAGCTGTCTGATGAGGCTTTACACATAGCAGAGGAAAGAAGGAAAGCTAAAGGCAATGGGGAAAAGGAAAGATTTGCCCAACTGAATGCAGATTTCCAGAGAACAGCAAGGAGAGATAAGGAGGCTTTCCTGAATGAACAATGCAAAGTAATAGAGGAAAACAATAGATTGGGAAGGACTAGAGATCTCTTCAAGAAAATTGGAGAAATCAAGGGAACGTTCCATGCAAAGCTGGCCATGATAAAGGACAAAAACGGTAGGGACTTAACAGAAGCAGAAGAGATTAGGAAAAGATGGCAAGAATACACAGAAGAACTATACAAGAAGGACCTCGAGGTCCTTGACAACCACGATGGTATAATCACCGACCTTGAGCCAGACATCCTGGAAAGCGAAGTTAAATGGGCCTTAGAAAGCATTACTAACAACAAAGCTAGTGGAGGTGATGGTATCCCAGCTGAGTTATTCAAAGTCTTAAAAGAAGATGCTGTTAAAGTGCTGCACTCAATTTGCCAACAAATTTGGAAAACACAACAGTGGCCACAGGATTGGAAAAGGTCAGTTTACATTCCAATCCCAAAGAAGGGCAACGTCAAGGAATGTTCAAACTATCGCACAATTGCACTCATTTCACACGCTAGCAAGGTCATGCTCAAGATCCTACAAGCTAGGCTCCAACAGTACGTGGATAGAGAACTGCCAGAAGTACAAGCTGGGTTTCGAAGAGGTAGAGGAACTAGAGATCAAATTGCCAACATTCGCTGGATTATGGAGAAAGCAAGAGAATACCAGAAAAACATCTACTTCTGCTTCATTGACTATGCTAAAGCCTTTGATTGTGTGGATCACAATAAATTATGGCAGGTTCTTAAAGAGATGGGAGTACCAGACCACCTCATATGTCTCCTGAGAAACCTGTATAAGGGTCAAGAAGCAACAGTTAGAACCAGATATGGAACAACTGATTGGTTTAGCATAGGAAAAGGAGTACGACAAGGATGTATATTGTCACCTTGCTTATTTAATTTATATGCAGAGTACATCATGCGAAATGCTGGCCTGGATGAATCACAAGCTGGAATTAAGATTGCTGGGGAAAAGATCAATAACCTCAGATATGCAGATGATACCACTATGATGGCAGAAAGTGAAGAGGATCTAAAGAGCCTCTTGCTCAGGGTGAAAGAGGAGAGTGCAAAAGTGGGCTTGAAGCTCAACATCAAAAAAACTAAGATCATGGCATCTGGCCCCATCACTCCTTGGCAAATAGAAGGGGAAGTCGTAGAAGTAGTGACAGACTTCACGTTCCTAGGATCCCAGATCACTGCAGATGGTGACTGCAGCCATGAAATTAAAAGACGCCTGCTCCTTGGGAGGAAAGCGATGGCAAACCTAAACAGCATGATAAAAAGCAGAGACATCACCTTGCCAACAAAAGTCCGCATGGTCAAAGCAATGGTATTCCCCGTAGTAATGTATGGCTGTGAGAATTGGACTATAAGGAAGGCCGAGCGCCGAAGAATAGATTCTTTTGAACTATGGTGCTGGAGAAGACTCTTGAGAGTCCCTTGGACTGCAAGGAGATCAAATCAGTCAATCCTAAAAGAAATCAACCCTGACTGTTCCCTGGAAGGCCAGATCCTGAAGCTGAAGCTCAAATACTTTGGCCACCAAATGAGAAGGGAGCATTCACTGGAGAAGACCCTTATGCTGGGAAAGATTGAAGGTCAAAGAAGAAGGGGACGGCAAAGAATGAGATGGTTAGACAGTGTCATCGATGCAACGAACATGAAATTGAGCAAACTTCAGCGGACAGCGGAAGACAGGAGGGCCTGGCGTAATCTGGTCCATGGGGTCGCGAAGAGTCGGACTCGACTGTGCGACTGAACAACAACAACAACAACACACAACTACTTTAAAAGAAAAAAAAAGTATAGTTTATTCACAGAACTTGCCTCATCATGTATAGTTTGGTCCAAAGAGACTGTCAGGATTACTGTGACAATGTACGTGAAGAGATTTAAAACACCTGTACAGTATAAATGCTAAGGATTATTAGTATATGAATAGCAAAAAAAGATCTAATCAATTGTTCCTGCTCTGTGGGAGATATCCATGAAAAGAAATGCAAAAGAAAATTGTAGACCTGTATCTTATTGGTCTCTGGGTTTTTTTTTTAAATACTCAGTATTTAGAGATATGGAGCTGATTCAGCTTCCAGCTATCTATAGGTGTTGGTGCAGAGTTAAGAGGGACACTGCCTATGTATGCTGCCTACGGACCCCTGCTACATTCACACAGATCCACCATCAGTTCTGCCTGTTGGGAACACCCATAAACTGTAACTGAAACACTGCTTCGTTTGATCTTATTGGCTGGCTTAAGGAAGGTTGAAGCTATATGTGACTGAACCCAATACATATTTTTTTTAAAAAAAGAATATATATACCATATGTACACTCAATGGCTGAGTTCCTGCACATATGTTAAAGTACTGCTTTTCATGGTTCCAGAAATTCAAATGTATTGCATAACTATTAGGGTCTTCAGTCAGTAACTGATGTCTAAATAAATAATTTTGCACTAACATAATTTAAAATGCTGGAACACCTAATGATAAAAATCTACAATATGGTATGGTATTTGTTCCTGCCTAGTTAAATGGAAAATGTTATCTCATTATACAAGCTGAATTCTACAGTATTTTAGAAGGTGAGCTGTAAAAAATAGGAATGGCAGACCTTTTAAATTAAGATGCTTGCTTGGCAGAAATATAAACTGGATCCCAATCACTCTGTTTTTAAGATTATATCTGATATTTAAATTTCTGTCCCAGACATAAAAACTGCAGCTGTTGCTAAGCAAATTTAATGAATTACAAGGGAGGGTTCCCCCCCCCCCTTGGGTGAAAGATAGTGACTCAGAAGCTTTACTATAAGCTAATGTTTATATTTATTTCTGTTATTTTTTATGCCCCAGTTGGCCAAGGTGATGTGCTCCTATTTGTTTTGGCCAAAAGTATGATTGGATTTACGCAGAATGGATGGGAGCTGGAAAGAAGCTCTGTTTTACAGCTAGAATAATGCTTATAGCTTTTGTCAGTACATAAGAGCCTCCTGCTGCGTTTTTAGTTCCTTGGACTGGGCCATGGTCTGTTAATCATGTAACCATCTTGCAGAAATAGTTTTGTGAATTGGCTGTAACCACTGTTCCATAACAACTGTGTTTGCATAAGGCGATTATAATTTTGTGTTTATTATTAAAAGTGCTGATCCTTTCACTGGTGGTGCAGTAAGTAGGAAACAATTTATTTTGTTTAATTTTTTTCTCAGAAAGTAACATAAAAGCAGATAGAAGTTTCTATATAACTCAATAAGTGTCTATCAAATGAATAGCAGTTTGGGGAGAGAATTTATCCAGTCTATATCCCATAAGTATTAAGGATGTTTGAATGCCTGCCAATTTGCCTGTCTTCCTGATTGCCAGTGGGGATCAGACAGCGAATTAAACTATGGGTTATTTGGCTCTTTGCAACCTATTCACAGGAACAGGCCATTTGTAGCCATCAGAAGCCAAATTATGGGGGAAGTTGGTTGGGGAAATTTTGCTATATACCCAGGAAAGAGGGGGGGATTAGCGGGAGGAAGAACCAGGAGCAAAATCCCAGTTCATCAGTTGGAAGTCAGGGTCTTTTGATCTCCCATCCTGAAAACTTTGCTGTCTTCTAGTCTTGCCCAGTTTATCTCCCTTTTCTTCTCTCTACCCCAAGGTGTGGGCTTGAGCTAGAGAGGAAAGAACAGAAAAGAGCTCTTTCTCCTCTCCCTTTTTCATTACAGAGATTGCATGCCTGCACCAAGTTTGGAGATAGGGGGAAGAGAAAAGAGCTATTTCCAACCTCCCTTTTCAAACACAAACATCAAAAGTATTACCTCTGTCCAGAGGTAGCTTAGAAGGAAGGGAAGAACTCCCTTTCACAACTTCACTGTGAAACTATTATGCTTAGGGGGATGGATAAGATGACAATTGCCAACTGATCCCTTGATCAGCTGTGAGTCTGCTTCTCAATAAAAAGCACCTTCAAACTTAGTGTTTGGCAGCTGTTCAAGTTGTTTGATGTTCCTGAACATATCCCTGTTTCAATCATAGTCTGACTATGAATGTCAAACAAGGTAAATTCCTTTTTTTAACAGGTTTGTTGAAAAATTCATAGCATCCTTAGTGAGTACCAGAATGTGCTAAACATATCATAATAAGAGAAAGCAAAAACATCATGCCAATTCATATGAAAGACAATGCTTTTTAAAATACTGCTTTTCATTGTTAAGAACTTCATTGTACACACACAAGTTCAATCGAATCTTCAATTAGTTAAATCTTATATTCCAATCTATGGAAAGTTAAATCCATGGATCAGGCCCACACTGACTAAAAATAGATAGTTTTGCAAACTTGGGGTACTCACCAAGTTTGTAGAAAAATCTGAATTTTTAAAAAAATACATTCATGGATTTAAGTCTTCTCCCAAACAAAAGCACATGCCTCCTTCTCCTCTGTCAGGCAGAGGCAAAAATTACCACAGTGATGCAAGAAGCCTTAGTGGGCCTGGGGGAAGAGGCTAGGACAGGGCTTGCCGGCAGCCAACAGCAGGGGCAGGAAGTGTTGGTAGGCCCTGCATGGCTCCCAGCTTCCGCTGTTGGGATCAGAGGGAGGGTAGGGAGCCTTGGCGGCCCTGGTGGAGGAGGCCAGAAGCCACACAGGGCTCACCGGTGTTGTCAGTGACAGTGGCGGAAGAAGAAGTCTCCGCAGGTCCAGCAGTGGAGGCCAGGAGCTGTGCAGGGCTTGACACCAGGTCCTACCAGGCTGCCAGTGGGGAGCTCCAGGGTTTGTTCTGAGTTTGAGTCCAATTTTACCATAGAGTTTTGCCCCAGAAATACAGCAGGGCTCTTTTTGAAGAAAAAGCCCAGCAGGAACTCATTAGCATAATAGGTCACACCCCTGATAGCACAGCTCATTAGCATATTAGGCCATACCCCCATGTTACCAGAAGTGTGGTCATCCAGTCACACCCACCTTTTGTTTCTTATTCTGTTTACCTTGTTTGTTGTCAAAAAGGTTTTGACAAAACCAATAAAAACATTATTTTTTAAAAAAATTTCCAATCCCATACTTTTAATAATTAATATTATATTTATTTTAAAAGTAACATTAACAGTAACATAAGCAAACACTTGCTCCTCTGCAGCAATTGTGCTCTGCACATTGCTACAGCACAATTTCCCTACTGTCCTCCCCTTTCTTGCAGCTATGAAGCTGTCTTTCTGCCCATTTCTCTCCAGACACAGCCTTTAGCCAGAAAATTTTTATTGGAGGGGCAAATGAGAACAGTGGTGGTCAGCCCATCATTATTTATTTACTTTATTATACTTCATTAGTTATTTACCAGTTTTCTTCTTGAGACTCAAGGTGGCATAGAATATTGTAATCAAATAGCATATGAGATCTAATAAACAATGCAATAGGACTAAGCTTACAAAAATTACACAAATACAAAAAAAAAAATTATGCTATGTCCAGACACACCCACCAGTCCCATTGGAAGGTTTAAACTTCCCGCCACAGTTCCTATAGGTGCTAACTTGGAGGTTCAGGATCCTAGGCCCTATTGTTCTGTGGAGCCAAGCTTGGGTTGCATACCGCTGGCGCCTAGTGGCGGTCAGCGGACATAACACCCTTGCACATGAAAAACAGGGGCAACGAGAAGATGTCTGTCTTGTTCCCTTATCATGGCTAACAATAGTCCAAGAGGGCAATTTTCAATGTAAATCTCTCCTTTCTCAGCACAATAGCCCCATTTCAAATTGACTGCCTCTATGGCTGCTTTTGGCATGATATAACCCGATTTAATCAAATCTTGGCAGCTAAGCAGAGTTAGTACTTGGAAGGGAGACCATTGAGGAAGACTCTACAGAGGAAGGCGATGGCAAACTACCTCTGCTTCTCACTTGCCTTGCAAGCCCCTGGCAGGGTCCCTGTCCCCAGAAGTTATCTGCAACTCCTCTCTCTCTCTCTCTCTCTCTCTCTCTCTCACACACACACACACACACGCACACATAGCTACTTGCTTTTTAAGATTAAACTGAGATCCCCAGCATTGTTGCAGAGTAGATCATAATTCTGGGATCACACACCATACATTGTTCTTTCCATGACTAAAAGGATGCTATGTACATTTGCCGGGTTCGGAAATAGCTGGAGATTGGGGGGGGGGGGTGTTTGAGAAGGGCAGATTTCAACAGGGTGTAGCATAACAAAATGTTGTAAATAAATATGGGATAACCCTGGTTGTCACTACCACCACAAAGAGTGGACCTCTGTCCCTCAGCACAATAAGTTTTGGACTTCTACTGAGAATCACCAAAGGGCACTTACAGCCAATAACTGCTGAAACTACTAGGTGCCACAAGCAAATTTCCAGTTGTCCTGGCGCCTAGGATTTCTGGAGCCCTGGGTTAGTTAGTACTCTGCTCTCTTACGAGGACCCCATCTTCTTGATAGCCCCCAGTGGAATGAGGAAACGGAACACAGTCCAGGGGCACCTTTAATATCTACAAAGTTTAATGCTGGGCATGAGCATTTGTGTGCATGCATACGACTTAAGGAAAAGTCCTCTTCACATGCTCTCAGGCACTCCTTTCTTAACAGGTTCCTCAGCAGGGCCCTGCCAAAGATTTGAGGCTCTCCATTTCAAACACCACACCCCACTCTGTTCTCACACAGAGACACACCTTTCCCACAGATACGTTTTCTAACACAAGTGCTTTCCCCAAATGTAATTAACTACCAAATAAGACCTCTCAAGATATGCTTCTCTTGGGGTGTGGACGTGATCCATTCATTTCCATCAATACACTTTGCTTTTATTTAATCTTATAAGGGGGGGAGGGAACTAAACCACATTTTAGTCTTCAGTTAGAAAAAACTGATAAACACTGCTTGCTACCGAATCCCACCTAGTCTTTGAAGAGAAGTAGAAACCCTTTGGAATTCCACAGGCTTGTAAAACTGAGTCAGGATAAGAACATAAGAGAAGCCATGTTGGATCAGGCCAGTGGCCCATCCAGTCCTACCTTCTGTGTCACACAGTGACCAAAACCACGGTGTATATGGTATAGTATAGTGGTTAGAATACAAACAGAAAGACCTGGATTCCAATCTCTGCTCTGCCATGGAGTTCAAATCCCCAATTTATTTATTATTTGTTTTATTTCTCACTTGGGGAACCTAAAGTGGCTAACACTGTTCTTGCTTTCTCCATTTTATTCTCAAACAACCTTGTGAGGTACACATACATACCTGAAGCTGCCGTCTACTGAATCAGATCCCCCTTGGTTTATCAAGGTCAGCATTGTCTACTCAGACTGGCAGCCTCTTTCTAGGGTCTCAGACTGAGGTCCTTCCCACTACCTACTGCCAGATCATTTGACTGGAGATGCTGGGGTTTGATTCTGCAGCCTTCTGCACACCAAGCAGATGCTCTGCCACTGAGCCACAGCCACAGCCCCCCCCCCCCAGGTTATGCTAGGTTAGCCTGGGCATGTATCATAGTCACCCAGCAAGTTTCCAGGGCAGAGTGAGGAACTGAACCCGGGTCTCCCAGATCCTAGCCTGCTTCTCTAATCACACCACCGCCATGAAACTTACCAGGTGACCTGGGGCCAGTCACTTTCTCTCATCCTTAACTACCTCACAGGGTTGTTGTGAGGAGAAAAGGAAGGAAGAGAGAAGCAAGGATGCTTCTTGGAGGGAAGAAAATGCACTGGCTAAATAATGTTCTTCCATCCAAAATAAAGGGGGGGATGCTTTCCCAGGAGGCCCCCTTCCAGTCTGAAGGGACAGCCAGAGGAAGAGCATGGCCTGCCCGGCCTGCGAGAAGACTGCGGGACACCTTCAACTGCACACATGCTCCCTGCCCCTCGGCACAGGCGCAAGTCAACCTGCAGGGCTTCCCTGCATGCTCCTCGGGCCGCCATGCCAGCCAAGCCCTCCTACCCTTGGGGAAGAAAGTGCTACCCAGGCCCAAGCCCTGCCAGGCTCAGAGGGCACTTTCTGGCACAGCACAACACAGCTGCAGCAGCAGCACCCCTCCCTCCCAGGGTCAGCTGCCGGCAGGCTCTGGGGCAAAAGGGCAGCGTCTGCTGCCAGAAGGAGCACCCCCTCCTGGCGGGCAGGACAGGGGAGCCACCAGACCCCACCACCACCCTTGGCTCCGGGTAGCAGAGCTCAGTCACTAGAATCATAGAATGTTAGAGTTGGAAGGGATCTTGCAGGTCATCTATTCCAACCCCCTGCACTCTGCAGGAACATAGCCGAAAGATAGTCCTACATACCTACAACATACCCAAAAGATGGTCATCCAGCCTGCTTGAAAACATCCAAGGAAGGAGCATCCACCACCTCCCGAGGCAGACTGTTCCACTGCTCAACCACTCTTACAGTTAGGACGTTTCTCCTGATATCTAGCCAGTAACGACTCCCTTGTAATTTCCACCCATTAGATCTAGTCTTGCAATCCGGAGCAAGAGAGAATAGATCTGCTCCATCTTTTACATGACAGCCCTTCAAATACTTGAAGACTGCAATCATGTCCTCTCTAAGTCTTCTCTTTCCCAGGCTAAACATACCCAACTCTTTCAGCCTTTCCTCATAAGACTTGGATTCAAACCCTCTCACCATCCTGGTTGCTCTCCTCTGGACAAGCTCAAGCTTGTCAACATCCTTCCTAAAGTGTGGTGCCCAAAACTGGACACAGTTCTCCAGGTGGAGGAGGGAGGGCTGGCCCATCGGTCTCCCTTCGGAGAGGGGGTGCCATTTGCCTGCCTGCTGGAGCCCCTATGTGAGGGAGCCCATGTCATCATTGTCGTCCTTACCTTGTCTGGCATGCCTGGCTGCCAACTCCCCCCTCTTGGTTCTGGGGCTGAGCGTGATGGCATGGGGCACCCGGATTGGCTGCTGGGTCAGACGGCCGCTCGCTGAGGAGGGCTGCTTGTCCTCACCACCAAAACCAGAGCCACCGCTGGAGGGAGGGAGCAGGGGGAGCAGGACTTTTGGTGAGGGAGGGGAGGGATGGCTCAGAAGCTAGCCAGAACACTGTTCTGGGGTGTTTCAGCCCAAAATAGCCCTGAACTAGAGTGTCACCCCCCAATGTCGGCAATGTGATGATATCACTTCCAGGCGACATCATTAAGTCGCATTCACAGGCATTTGCAGGCAGGGTTTCCCCCTGCTGTCCAGCTGGCCAGTGGCCAAAAGGAGGCCACAAAAGCAGGAGAACCCCCACCGAGATCAGGGGCCTGGCAACCCTACTTGACAGCAGTGATGGTGTGGGGAGAAGAAGCCTTGTTGGGCCCAGCAGGAGGTGAGGGGAATTAAAGTTAGAGAGGGAATTGATCTTCCCATAAGTATCATGGGTCCCCACTTTTAATGCTCTAATGTGCATCTCTGGTAGACAGAGAAGGTACTGAAAGGGGAGAATGGGATTGGTGACAGAACAGGTTGTTCCATCTTTTTAGCAGAGAGGATTCAAATGAAAGGGAGGGGGAGTTTCTATCTTAGAAAACAACTTAAACTTAAACTTCGATATTTAAAACTGTGGGAATCCAGTTAATCAAAAATAAGAATCCAGACTTCCTTTCTCTAGCTATGTATTATCGTCAGGAACAAATACAAATTGGGGATTCTCACAGGAAGCATTAGTGGCAGCGCAAGAACCAAAGTCTAATACCATGTATGTGAATTTGCTTGGGTATGCCTAAAATATTAAGATTGAAAGTGATGATGCTGAAGACAAAACATTGATAAACTCCTAAGAACAACATTGTTAATATCCAGTTATTCCAAGGTATTTACCATGTATTATTGCAAAGTGGGCATTTTCTTCATTAAAGACATTACAATCTAAAACTTTTTGGCAAAGATGGATACATTAGCAAAGTCTGTGCTAAAGCATGCTCAGTGAAAATATCACAATATCTTGTTTATAAGGCATCCAAAAGGAAGCATGAAATCCTTATCAACCACTGTATAAATACTAATTCTGATGCACTTTACGTTTATATAAGGGTGACAGAGTGCTGTTTGTGCAGAGCATCATAATGTAAGGAACAATAAAGATCAGCCCTCCCCTGCTTTGTAATACCAGCTGAGTGGCCTTGACAATAATGCAGTTTGGTGTTATTATTCTCTTTTATGTCCTAATATTAGCACAAAATGTAATCACAATTATTTCGAATACTAATTGCATGCTCTCTTTTTTGGCAATTGAAAGTTGTCTTTGAAACATGCTTTATATAGGTTTAGATAAAGCCTGTTAATAAATGGGTTGGGAGGGTAAGTGGCCTTTGCATGTTCTTCTAGTACAATGGATTATGATGTTCACCCCTTTCTGTTTTTTCAGTAGTTCTAGAGGGGAATGTTGGGACCAGCTTGGGACACAGAATGGCCAGAAGAATAAGGCCTCCGAGACTAATGGTCAGCTTTGGGGCTCACTAAGGCACGTAACCTGTTGGCACCAAGGCAACATTCTTTGCATACGCGTAGAATACTAATACTGGAGTATTCTGTAAGGCCAAAATTGTTAAGATACTGAAAATGCTCTGTTGAGGTTAGGTATGCTTATTATTTGCTGTTCTTCCCAATGGGTTATATCAGAATCCAGTACTCCACATTAGTGAGTACTCAGAGCAATGTTGAGCTTGAGTACTTACTGATGTGGAGTATTGGATTCTGATACAATCCAATGGGAAGGATAACAAATAGTAGGCACAGCTAATCCCAACAGACTACTTTCAGTATTTAACTTTTTCCCAAATAACGCATGTAAAAAATCAAATCCAGCTTGTGGATGGTGCAGGGCAGAAAGGAGCAAAACATTTAGAATAAATTTTAGAACTTTTTTCAGTGATCAATGAAAAAGTCAAAAAGTGAGTGATCAACAAAAATGATAGTTTTTCTAGTGTTTTAGGGTACAAATGGCAAACTAAGATTCAAACAAAAATGTGTTTCCCCAACACTCTTAATAAATGAGGATGCTCAGTCACCCACATATACAGGCAGCAGTCTACAAGCTGCAGACAGGACCCTTGAACCTTGAAAAAAAAAATCAGTTGTTTTTTAAATGTTGGAAACTGGATTGAAAACATTCAATTACTTACACACAATTGTTCTCACACAATGACTCTGGGGCATGCATAATCCAAGAAAGCAAATATTTTATTAATGCACTTCTGCAACATGACCCCCACCGACCACCTTGCTAAATATCCCCACTGCACAGATGCAGAACTGCTCAAATGCTATACATTTGAATCACAAGAAAAATCATTAGGTGATTATACAAAGTGTCAAACTTGATACAAAACAGCTATTTTGAACAAAGAAGTTTTGAATGTTGAATACAAAGTTCATAATGAAAAAGCTAATAATAAAAATAAAAAGATCACAGCAAGCAGATAACTAAAAGTTAACCAAAATTTCATGTTTTCACATCTTGTATCACTTTCATATAGCTGTGAATGTAAAGTATTAATTTCAGCAATTAAAAAAATTAACATAGAGTTTATTACTCACAACCCACAGTATATTTGAAATATTCTCATTAAAATGTTAATATAAGAGATGCCTAAATTGATGTATGCATGCATGTGTGTATTAAATAGACTGGAGGCCTGGATATTCATTGCCATTCCTTGAATTCATCCATGATGAAGCCCTATGCATTCATTAATGTGCACCTGCAATGTGGGCAGTGAGACTGTAGCATGGCTTGAGTGTTTTCCTTCCAGCATTTACATTCAGCATGTACGTGTATAAAGCAAAGATTAATGGGACTTCAAGGAAATGTAGTACCCATGTTAATAAGCTTTGTTTGGAGCCATCATTAAAGGAACTATTCCATACAACAGAGCTCAGTCAAGACAGATTGCAAAGGTTTTTATAACACATATTAGTTATTTGTACATTAACAATGAGTCTAATTTTTGTTCAGTTTGTACCAGCACAAGCAGAACATTTTTAAGGTTACTAGACAAGCTGGAACTGCTCATGCACCAAAGTAATGCTTTGCCTTGCCTTTCTCTTATATTTACTTATTAGCCCTGCAGTAATGTTAGGTCACTTCTTCTTGATAACCTAGTTATCTTCTCCTGCATCCAAGCTGCTTAAAGAATTAATCTTATTTCTCTTGCTAATATTATTTAAATGTTGTGCTGAATCCATACTGTGTGAAATCCCTTGTAAAAATCCTGTTAAGGTTAATAGAATTTTAAAATTACTCCTTAACACATTTTCAAGTGGCTTTTCTTTTCAGTTATATAAGTCCCCAATATTTCAAGCCTGTAGGAATTCTGACACAGAATGGTGGGCACAACCACAAAATGGCTGCCATGGGAGCCAACACCCACATATAGAAGAAAGCCAAGTGCCAGGAAAAAGAGAGGTAATTTTTAAAAATACACTGGAAAAGAGAATTAGGAGACAGAATAAAGCCAACATTTTGGTGACAATTTTTTAAAAACATTTTTTTTAAAAAAAATCTGCAAATCCAATCAGATCTCCAATGGTCAATTTGATGTTCTACTGGGAAAAAGCCTACCTGGCCCACCCACTTTCTAAAAACATTGGTGGGTGCCAGGGACAATGCTGGGTGCCCATAGGCACCATGTTGGGGACCCCTGAGCTAGATGTATAGCTTAAGGGATTACTTTACAGTACCTAAATATGAACATATATGGATGAAAGAGCTGATTAGAATGAAATTTGTACACTTTGTTTACATGCTATTCTTATTTTTTTATTTGCAACTTGAAATGGAAAGCTAAGGATAAGCAGTCCCTTGTAACCATGTGGCAGAATATATTTCAAATCATTAACATGTGAATGTGAAGGCATACAAAATAAGTGATCTGTGAATGACAGAATTTGTCATCCAATGTAAATTTAGTGAATGCCTTTCATTCTGGATAGAGAAAAGGCACTTTATACCATATAAGAAGTGATCACGACTTCCGGTTATGGTGTAGCGATGGGCGATTGCTTCTCCCGAACTCTCCAGGGAGGCAGATCGTGCACTGGCGGTCAGGAGGGGTGCTGTGAATCGGCGCCCCCATGGAGCCTTAGGGGAAGGCTCCAAGCCATAGGGCTTTTGAGCGTTAGCCTCTTTGCCGACCCGATGCTGGGGAATAGAGGCTTCCCTCCACCCTGTCGGTCCTGCCGCTTAGTTTCCTTTGGGAATGAGCCATGCCACCGGGACAAGTGCAGGAGATTGAGCGGAGTAGTGGAACAGAGCGAGGTCAGACAAGACCAACAATGAACATGAGTTCTGCATAAGTGAATCTATGAACTTTTAAAAGAATCTCATACCCCACTCCATAAAAAATGGGAAGGCGAGAGAAGTACACAGTGAGAGGGATGCCTCTTAGGCGCTTGAACAAAGAAGCATAAACGGGAGGGGGGAGAGAACACAAGGGAATAACTTGTTTTGAGAGACTTACCCAAGCTTAAAATTAGCTTTTGGCTACTTTGAGAGTCTGTGAAGAAGCTGTTTGAAAGAGTAAACAAACTCTGGAAAATGGTCGGCGTAGCAAAAAAGACAGTGAAAGTGAAACCACCAGGGAGTCAGAGCCCGAGACTGGAAGAGGGGGCTGACATCACTAGGCTCCTAGCAGAAACTATGCAGCTGGTAATGGAGCAGCTAGCGAGTATTAATCAGCAGCTGGCCACTATGAATCAAAATTTTACAGCTCAGCAGCTCCAACTGGCAGAAACATAAAAAAAATGGAGTAGTCAGCTGAGAAAGTTAAAGAGATGGACACTACAAACCAGAAAATGAAGAAAAAGATGGCGAGAATTGTGGAAAAGCAAAGTATACAAGAGAAACAGCTGTTGCATCTACAAATGGAAAAAGCAAACATGATTCTCAGGTTCCAGGGAGTTCCGGAATCAAGTAATGAGAATCTGAAGAAAATATTAAGCAAAATAATAGCCCCAGTAGTAGACTTAAAAGCAGAGGACATTGTAAGCAATATGGAGGTAGCTTATAGAGCTTACTCCAACTAAAAAAACAGTCTACTGGGTGAAATTTTGGTCAGATTCTCGAGAAGACAGACCAGAAATGCAATATTGAAAGCAACTTTCGGTAACTCCACTGAAATTGGGAAATATAAGCATTAAACCTTTAAAAGACATTCCATTTGAAATTAGACAGAAAAGGAAGAAATATAAAGATTTAATTCTTTTTCTTCAAACAAATAGTATCAGTTATAGATGGATCGTCCCTGAGGGGGTCATCTTTAAATTAAAGGGGAAAGGGAAAAGATTGACTCCGTAGTAAAAGCAAGAGAATTTCTGAAATGCCACTTGGGAGCTGAGGAAGAATCGAAAGAGGAAGAAACCAAGTTGAGCGGTGAAGGTGACTCGATTCCCTCAGAGGAGGGCAAAGACTTGGAATTAGGAGCGGCGGCCCTGAAAATAAAATATAAACTGAGAGATAGAAAGACTAGATAGGGTAAAGGCTGAAGGACTCTGAAAGGTACCTTTACGAAGCGAGCATAGAGGAGATGCTCTGGAGATCTCCTCATAACAAGTAACCTGTTAGAATGAAAGCTAAGTTACACAGATACTCAACAAGTATATTGCTTACTAACTTTTTCATATTAACAGGGTTATCTAGACAACAAAATTAAAATCTCCTATTCTTGGGGTTTTAATTAGTGTGGGTTTCTTTACTTTATCCCTTAGATGTAGTTTCCCTTTCCCATTTCTGTTGTAGTTTTTTGTAGTTATAAAAAAATCAATAAAAATCCCCTTCGAGGGGCTCAAAAAAAAAGAGAAGTGATCAGTTTGAGAAATTTCGGCTCTGATCACACGCACAATTAGCCATGCAAGAGGGACGAATGCTGGGCGGATTTAATGGGCATGATCACATGGACACATCTGGCAAGTGTTGTGCCCCTGCCCCCAACCCGTACTGCCTAGCCGAAGCTGTGGAGTAAAACAGTACCTCGGAAAGTCCAGTAGCAAATTGTTTGCAATGGGCCGCAGACAGACTGTCTCCATCTGATCACTCCAGTGCGCTCCTACTGCCTCCTTGTTGAAGTGCACCAAAATGCGCCAACAGAAAAAAACCTGGGTTCACCACCGTTGCATCTGATCACCATAGTGGCGCGTCAAATTGTGATGGCGCAAATAGCCTCGCCTCCCTCCCATGTTATCTGGTACGTGTGACCGCAGCCTTCCTTAATCAATGAGGTTTCTGTGCTGATAGAGCAATCATGTTCTATTTCATTATTTTCTAGATACTGTGCATTGTCTCTTATCTCATAAATTCTTCATACTGTGCACTGCTAATACATCTGCATTAGAAGCAATACACATAAACTTGTGTCCTGTCACCTGTTCCCAATTATGGAAGGAAATTTCTATCAGAGGAGAGGGAAAAGTTCTGCTGATTTCCCCTCCCTATGCAGTCCATCTTCTCTCTGTTGAAGTTCTGCTGATCTTCAGGAACAACATTCCCATGGAGAATTCCCACATGCTGCAGGGAAGTGAAATGGAATGTCCTTTTTTGTAATCTCTGTCCTACTAATGCATCTTGTGGGATACAAGCAATTATCAATTGCTTTTTCAGACTACTGGATGGGAAACGGAATATTTAAATTCTCCTTTATGTAGAAAAAATAGTCTTTTCATATTCCAAGCTACAAAAAAAGTTGCAACAGCACAGTCCTAAGCAGAATTACATACTTCTGAATTAAGTCAATGGGTTTAGAAGAGTTTATGTTTATGATTTCACTGTAACTAAACCTGTTCTGTGGCATGCTTGTTTTGAATCTACAGAGATTTTTTGGTGAATTCTTCCATGTAGCAGACCTGTAGTTTTAAGCATTATTCCATACAACTCATTCAATGTGCTACTGTAGAGTTCCTGTGTGATGAAGTAAATTATTAAAAACATTGCAAGGATGACATTAACATGGCACATTTGATTGTTGGTGATGCTAGTTTTGGTACTATTTTGCCAGGACTTTTAAACATATGCTTTGGCTTTCACACAAAAGCAATCACTCAGTATAATATCTGCCATAGCTATTTTTAAGGGAAAAAATCAGCTGTCAGATTCACTGCAGAATTTTAAGCCACTCATGCAAAAGACACCTGCATATCATGTTTAAAAAAGCATATTTCCTTCCAGAAGATGCAGTTGCTGTTCTGTGGAATAATCTCAAACATATAAAGCCCCATTTCTAAGAGAAGAAAAGGTGGTAACATATTATATCCCTGTAACTGGTACTAGAATCCTTTATGCAATTTTATTCAATTTTCCACAAATACTACCAAAAGTTTTCATTCTGCGGTTTTCTACAGTTATGTATTCCATCTGTTTCCCTTCCTTCATTCTTTTATCATCCTGGTTTTCTGTTTCCACTTTTGGTTTGGGATTATTTTTAAAGCTATTTTAATGTGTTTAGTAGCTATGGGCCGTGTGACCTTTGCAGCCTATTTCTTTCTGTTATCTTTCCTGTTTAAACCATTTTATGTCACATAACTCAGTTTGAACTATATTATGAGATGCCCCTTAGATTTATTAAACATGCACATTTCACACTAGTACAAGTTCTTGTGTATAAAATTGTGGTTGGCTATTGAACAGTAAGGCTGGACATGGACAATTTTAAAGAATGTTCCTAGTGGTTTGAGGATTCCATGATGTACAAATGGATTTATTTGGTTCCACCACTGCTCCAAGTCAAGCAAGTTTTTGTGGTTTTTGAAATCATAGCAAAACCTTGGAAACCTCCAAATACTACAGTGAGAAGAGTATACATTGAACACCGTTTGATTCTTGTTTAAAATCACCTCCTGTTCTCTAAGGCCCAGACTAAAATAGAAATCACTGGAAAAGCCCATCCCCCCCAAGAGCATTTGTTCCCTGCTCTGTACAGAGCTAGCAGCATAGTTGTCTTTCTTTGAATGTGTATTAATGCACAGTTTGATTTTATGCATGTTTATTCAAGATCAAAGAGATTTATCCCAAGTAAGTGTGCTTAGAATAGTAGCCCAAGGATATTTCTGCATGCCCTGCTGATGTTTCTCCATCAAGGAAGGAAGCAGGATCAGGGACAGCAACAAAAAAGGAAAGAGTGGTGTTATGGTAGTAGGATTCCAAGCCCCAAAGGCAAAAAGTGCTCTGCTGGGTCAAACCAGAGGTCCGGCACTTTATCTTCAACAATGCCCAGACATGGACACAATGGAGATAGCTGTGCCCAGTTTTGTTTTTGCCAGTACTTGCTAATCAAAAGTGGATTGTCTCAGAATATGGAAATTCCACTTCATTTATATTTTTAAAATAAATTTACAGATATTAGTACCATATAAATACAAAACACAGAAAAAAGATACACAGAGATTTTGACAGTGCATAACAGTTTAACATTCAAACTATACCACATCTAATAAAGATAAATCCAAACAAAAATTGTCCGACAGATAGAAGAATGGACAGCTATATAACATGTGACAAATTTATGCATTGTATGAAGGAACATACTATTGTTCTGAACATACTACTGACATGCATGACTTGCAGTTGCTTTTGTTTGTGTCAGGTTTTATCTTTCATTGTATTGTTCATTCACCCAGGATGGAGATACCCTTTTAGAATTCTTCATAGTCTGACTGGGATTTAACAGTCAGAATTAACAGAGGGTCATCACCATACTTCTTTTTTTTTGTTGTAAAACTCTCTTAAAAAAGAGAGAATTTTATTCTTTTTATAAGAAAAGGGAAGGGTAGAGAGATGGAGAAAGAAAAAGGTGGAGTGAAAATTTTTTTCTGTTAGTGAGAGTTAGTTTAGGTTAATAACCAATACCAAGATTTGGCATCCATCATGGTTAGAAGATCTTCTTTTTAACTAAAACAAAGTCCAAAATCACTCTGTTAATGCAGTTAGTAAAGTCCATTGGGGTTAGTAATTAAACAGCTCCTTCCAGATGTAACACGAACAGTCCTCAAAGTATCTTCTTCTTAATTTTCTTCCAGTTATGGATTAAGTCCATTTTAACTTTGAAATCTTCCGTTCCATCACCTTCCCCTGGGCTGCTGTCTTCTGCACTTATCCCAATTTTGAATGCTGCATCCTTCTTCCTGCTGGCGTGTCTCTTCAGGAGTTTCTGTGTTTTGAAGATGAAATCCTTCTTCTTTCTTTTCTTTTTTTCTTAAACTTCTGGCCTTCAAGCTTCCAGGGCTCCACAAACTCAGCAGATGAAATTAGATCAGATCTCCCGTTTGTCGCCTGCTATGCTCGACATCCCCTTCTACTGGCAGAGTATTTCTTTTTATAAAGGCGGAATAGGCTTTGGGAGCCTTATCCACCTCTTCTTTTAACTTTATCGCTCCACTGCCAGTTAGGGGTGCCAAGACATTTGTCAAGGTAAATCCGAGATCTTCTTTCTCCTCTTCTTTAGCGCCCTGGAAACCTGGAATCAAATTCGATTTCTGTTCAATCTCCTTCATCTTTCTAGTTGTTTCCAATATCTGTTTCTGTCGACTGATGAGAACACTTTCCATTTTAAACAAAGTTTGGTTGATCTTCTGCAATTGTTCCAGCAGGGGGCACAGCATCTCCTTTTTCTGTTGATTGACAGCAAGCTCTTGGGGGGGGCTATCTGGACCGGAAGTCCCTCCTCTCTTCTCTTCCGGTGTCTGCAGGGCTTGTTCCATTATCGACATTTTGTTTTTTTGTTTACTTTTAAAAAGTTCGTGCCGCATCCCCCAGGAAGCTAAGATGAACACATTCTTCCATGCAGCCCCAACGGTACTTTCACCAACACTTTGTTTTCTTTCTGCCTCCCTTCGCGCTCCCTTTGAATAACTTGCTTCTCGAGGGGGTGGGGACTCCTCCCTCCTCCCAACGCCACGCTTATACGCATGCAGGGGGCTCCGATTTACGCTTCAAAATAGATCTTCAACTCACGATTCGATGCCACTACTTCTTTTTATGTTGAACCATAGCGCTGTTTTCACTCCTGGAATTCGGTGGCGCCGCTAAGTCCCATTACGGGCACGCCGCAGCGGGGCCGATTGGGGCGGGGAGAAAGCCTCAATTTCCCGGCCATACTTCTGTATCACCATACTTCTGTATCACTGACTACTCCACTGGTGCCTCCATTTCTGTTACATATAAATTAAATACCACTAGTGCTATTATAAATGTTTGAGAATTCAACTGTTGGCTTGTAAGTATGCATATTGTATTTACGGAAGCCTATCTGCCTACTTATTGGACAACTTCAATAAATTCTAAATGGTTAGTGAGGCAAATCACTCCTTTACAAAGGCCATGATGGGTCTTCTACAGCAAGGGTTGTTCATCTGTACCACTGGATTACTCTGACTTGCTGCCTGGATCCCCCACTGTGGCTTTAGCTGAGAGCCATGACACAGTGGAGAGACTTCCTGGGTAGTTATGAAATGGCTTTCCTGGAAAGCAGCATATGGCCATATGTCAAATCATATAAGCATTCTATCATGAAAAAAGGCTCATTAACATATACGCCCACTCTGTGTTTATTCAGTTCTGGTTTTTATATAAAAACTGCTTATTACCTTCACCAAGGCTGAGGACAGACTGGAAATTTGCTGCAGGAGCCAGTCGCGGCAAAAAAGCCCCGGAACAGGTTTCCCGTTCACACAGCCCGGACTGCTGCGGGAGCATACTGGGAGGAGGCACGCCGGAGCATTCAGTCTGCTGCCCTGGAGGTGCAGCATTTCCCCATTAATTCAGCTGTGGGTGTATGCGTGTATGTGCGCATAAGTGCTCATGCGCATAAGCGCATTTTGCCGATTGGGGGAGGAACCCGCAGCGCCGGCACCACATTGGGCAGTAGAGTGAAGCATGGCCAATCATACCGCTGCTGCCTTCTGCCCAATGCGAGTTTCTCCCAGCTTTTCGGCTGCGTGTTCAGACTTCCTGGAAGCGGAGAAACGCGCGATGCACACGTGCTTTAGGGATTTGCTACCGGTTTCTTCAGGTATCTTTTTAATGCGGCAGTGAAGCAGAACAGCGCAGGTTGGCTATGGGTGGGGGACGCCAGGCAGATGTGCCTGTGTGAACGCCCTGTTTACTGTGGGTTTGAAGCGTCGCGGAAACAGATCCCTACTGGGGCAAATTGCCAGTGTGAACTCAGCCCAAGACTATACAGAGGAGCACATTCATAGTTGCATAGTATTTAGACACACTGAGAGCTGGCGTGACATAGGGGGTAGAATGTTGAGCTAAGACCAGAGTAACCTTGTGGCTGTCATTCGTCCATTCCCACTCTGCCATGGAGACTCATTGGGTAATCTTGTGCCTTTTAGAATCTCTCAGTTGTTATTGTGAGGATAAGGTGGAAGATGGAACAATGATGTGATAAGCCTCTTTGGATCCTGATTAGGAAAAAAAGTGAGATGTAAATTAAAAATGAATTAAAAGTATAAATAAGCATTCTGCCTGAAAGTACACTTTTGCTTTGCCACTTCTTTATTTTGGAAAGAGTTGATTACTTTGACACAGGTAAAGAGTAGAACAAATTTAGAGTCCAGCGGCACCTTTAAGACCGACAAAGGTTTTGTCTGCAAGGCACCCTTTTTCAAATACAATGGAATGGTAGATGAGGTTCTAAACTTATAGACAGGGATTTAACAGCAAATTAACATGTAACATGATGACGTTTAAGTTATGCAAAGTGAAAAACTAAATAACAAGTTAAAGTTATAAGGTCAACAGTTGTAAAGCAATAAATGTGTCAAAATATCAGATAAATGTCTAAAGGTGTTTTTTCTAATTGTGGGATGTAACAGAATCTTAATTATGTCCTCTCAAGTGTGAAAGGTGTGTGAATATTTTAAGCTGGATGTAATGTTTTCAGCAGACATCCATTCAGTATTCTAATATACTATTCTGAAAAAGAAATACACTAAAAATACAGAGGATTTATAGTCCTTCTTGTTGAGAATACATATATGAAGACTGAATGAGTTAGCATATGTAATAGGATAAAAATCCAATATCCCTGTTGAGTCCTGGGGAAGTTTTTGTTCCAAGTGTTGTAATAAGTAAAGAGTGTTTGGTCTTAAGAAGAAATATTTCCTTTTCTAATATCCATATTAAATTACTGTAGAATTCCTCTGCCCTTTCCATAGCTTCCTAACCTCTCTGAGGATTAGCCTGTTGGACAGTGTGCTGAGTAAAGAACAGCTTCCCCCTATTCTCCCCACACTGAATTTGCACAGAGTATTTTCTCTGAAGCTCAGGGTAATTTTCTTTGAACTGGTTTTTCCTACCTGGGATCAAATACTCCTCTATGTCTAGAGGATCTCTCCTGCCCTCTAGAGGAAGACAGGAAGGGTCAAGCACTTAGCTGAATTATTTTAGAGGCTAATAATTTCTGTGGACCTGTGGTAGTGTGTGCTAGTTTAAACTAACAATTTGCTAAGCATTATTAAATCCTTCACAATTACTTTTCTGCTGTTCCCACAATAACTTTTATACTCTTGCTTTTTAGAGTGTCTCAGCTGTCCTAAGCTGCTAATACAAAGACAAAGACAACAATTTATTTTAAAATACACATCTTACCTTGCCCAGGGAAGTGAAGGTTTATATAACCCTTCCCCCACACACAATATCAACTTTCAAGAGCAGCAAGTGGACTTGGCATGTATGACTGAGACCTAGGTTAGAGAGGGTGAAACAGTCACCTTTATGGAAACTGCCACATCAGGTTTCTTGGTTCTTCATCAGCCTTGGTCAAATGTGTGTGTGGGGTGGTATTACTCATCCATAAGTCTTTTTCTTTCAGGGCACTCCCTGCACCAAAGATCTCTGGCACTGACTGTGTAGGTCTGATGTGGGAAGCAGAGGAGAGTTTGACTGTCTGGCTGGTGTACTGACCACCTAGTGTGCTGGCAGGCAGTCTGCCAGGCCTACCTTATTCGCATCCACTAGCTCTCAACTGGCTCAGTTACTTAGGGTACTTCGGTCTTTATCCTCACTTTCTAGGAGAACCCAAAATATAAGAAATCCAGTCCTTAGCTGTGAGGCATCTGCAAGCTTTTTTGTGGATAAAGTCTTGTTGCTCTGCTGCAACCTGCTTGCCATTCCCAGTAAGGGAACTTGAGGATTCAGTGGATTCAGTGCTTGACAACTTTAGCTAACTCTCAATAACTTCAGCCGACTCTCTTGGGCTGATGTCAACAGGATCCCTAAGCACTGTTAGCCCGACCATGTGCCTCTTGGATCCATGTCCATCATGGATGGTGAAGACTGGTGGCAATGGTATATGGCCCCCCCGATGGACGTTATCAACCTGCCCTCATTTCTGGGGTCTATTCAGGGGGCTTAAAAGAGGCCATGGTAATACCACTCTTGAAAAAGACATCTTTAGATCTCACGGATCTGACCAATTTATTGTTGTTGGGCAAGGTAATTGAGAGAGCAGTGACCAAGCAGTTCCAGAGTTTCCTGGAGGACACAGTGGCCCTAGACCCATTCCAGTCTGTTTTCTGCCCTGGCCATGGGATGGAGACAGTGCTGATGATTGTCACAGACAATCTCCGCAGACAGCTGGATTGGAGCAGGTTGGCGCTGCTGTTGTTGCTCAGCCTGATAGTGGCATTCAACATGGCCCACCACTTTGCTGATATAGGAGTAGCCTTGCAGTGGCTTACTTCATTCCTCCAGAGTCAGGAACAGAGAATGGCATTAGAAAGGAGGGTGTTGCCCTGCCACCCTTTGGTGTCTGGGGTCCCCCAGTGGGGCAATCCTCTCTCCTATGCTGTTTAACATCTATATGCACCCTCTCTTCCAGCTAGTGTGGAGTTTGGGACTGGGTTGGCCCCAGTATGCTGATGACACCCAGCTGTACCTGTTGAAGGACAGCTGGCCAGCTGCCATCCCATCTAATTTGTCTGAGGGATTGGAGGCCATGGCTGGATTGACTGAGACAGAGCTGGCTGAGACCGAATCCATCAGATATGGAGATCCTGAGGCTGGGAGGGAGCAACCTGAGGTTGGGGTATCAACTCCCAACGCTCGACGGTGTGCCACTAACACTGGTGTTGACTATCAAGAACTTGGGAGTGCTCCTGGACTCCTTTTTATCAATGGAGGCTCAGATAGCACATGTTGTGAGACTGGCATTCTTCCAACTTTACCAGGTCAGGCAACTTTCCCCCTACCTCTCTAGCCCCAACCTTGCCACAGTGATCCATGCAACAGTCACTTCAAGATTGGATTATTGTAATTCACTCTATGTAGGGCCACCCTTGAGGGTGATCCAGAAATTACAGCTTGTCCAGAGCACAGCTACATGGGTACTTATGGGTACCCCGATGACTGCACATATTCAACCTGTGCTTTTCCAGCTGCACTGGCTTCAAGTTGAGTACTGGATCCACTTCAAGGTTTTGGTTCTAACCTTTAAAGCCCTTAACAGTCAGGGACCAACATACCTGTGGGACCACCTCTCCTGGTATGCCCCCTGAAGAGCTTTATGCTCAGGAGACCAAAATGTACTAGCAATTCCTGACCTAAAAGACATCCAGCTGTCCTCAACTAGGGCCAGGTGGAACTCTCTACATAGTAACATCTGTGCCCTGCAGGACCTTGCTCAGTTCCACGCAGGGTGTGCAAAATGGAGATGTTCCACCAGGCCAACAGTTGAGGACAACAATGGTTCCTTACTATGGCTTCCACCTGGCCTTACCAATCCCAGTATGTGATCCAACCTATGGAGGGAGCAAAGTTATATTATGCCATCGATTATCTGAAGGAATATACTGCTTTATCTGTTTTAAACATTTATTATTTTCTATTTATTGCTTTTAATTGTTTTTAGTTAATTATGAGGTACACTGCCCTGAGACCTCTGGGAGAGGATGCTTTATTCATTGGTACTTTGACATGGTGAATTGACATGGTGAATTTTTTTTATATATTTTATTTTTGTTTTCTTGTAATACATAAACAATCCAACTACACATTTTACATCTCAGATAAAGTCTCATACATCCAGTAAATTTTCTATCCAATTGTACACCTTTAACCATCTCTTCTTATGTACCTTTTCATTTTTATTTTGTAACATCAAACTGAAATCATCCAATTGTGCTAATTCTAACACCTTAGATATTAATTATTTTCTTGTCAAGAAAAGACATGGTGAATATTTTTGAATGAATTAAAATGGTAAAAGCCATCTTTAGGAAATAGCTCTAACTGTATTAGATATTTGGATGCAAATTTGTTGAAAATCTGTACTACAGATTTTGTTGACATTTTACTTCTTTGTATTGACAAAAATCTGTGGTATTGTGCATGTCATCTCAAATAAAAGTGCCATAGTTGGCTTTGTCCATACTGCATTCATTATCGAAGAATTCTTAATTGTATAGTTTTAATTTATGAAATAATCTCTTCCATTTGTATTACAGTGGCTGGACACCCAGCATTAAAGGCAGCTGATATTCGAATTGCTGGAGACTTAGTAGCTGCATCTATGCGACAATGGAAAGAGAGAAACCATGAGACTGAATTACCTAGCTCATTACCAAGTAACTAACATAGGATGGTGTTCATACCTAGTGGAAGTAAATGGCAGACCATCTCATTGATTACAATGATACTAGCTTGCAATCTTCATTTCTAACTTAAGTATCTTCTGATGCAAATATCCAGCATATAATGGGAAATGTTTCATTTTTAGAAGAAGAAAATAACCAAAATACAAGTCCTGAGTCCATAATGTACATAGATTGCTGTAAGATTCTAAGGGGTATCAGCTAGGCTTCAGAAACCTAATATGTGAAAATGCAACAGGCTAACTTGATCATTCGGATCATTGCTGGAGTAAGCATAATTTTATCCTTACTGTAGAGTAATGTATGCCACTAAATAAAGGTTTTGCTCATGAAATGTTGTAGCTGCTCATGAAATTATTTTGTACGTTTTTAAGAGAAAATGAAACAGAACACGCGATTAGTTACATAACACTATATCCCCCTAGTCTATAAAACACAGCATAAGGTCATTTAATAGATGCCTTAACTTTTCCATTGTTAGTTTTCTATAAATAAATTGGCACTTGACCCTCATCAAGGAGCAAGAAATATTGGATATGCTCTCTAAAGGTCCATTTTGAGGGCTTTTTTTCGGGTGGGGGGAAGCTATCTACCTGATAGAAGTCATCACTTATATGTAAATGAACTGCCAATGGTTTGCCACTGTTGGCAATCACTGGACTGTGAAGGGTATGTCTTAATAACAACCAATGCTCTTCACAGACTTTGATTTACTGGAAATAAAATAGAAAAGTCCTCTGGGATTACGAAGGACACTTGTTTCAGATAAAATGTCTAGACAGTAGCAATATATCTGGAGCTTTTATTATAGCAAAACTGCAAATTAGAATAGAGTGCAGAGAAGGTTCCTGTGACCCAGCGGAGTTCAGAAACATAGCTTCCCATTGATCCCCCCCCAAATACCTAACCCATATTAAGTGCATAAGTATAAGAAGAATTCAAAAGAACAAAAAAGGATTATATTCAAGGTTTCAAAGTAGCAATTCTGCTGGAGTTTCCCGAATTTTCTACCATCTCATCAATGTTCTGTCCTCTGTTGAGATGATCTAAAAATGATTCTACATTGTCATGCATGGCAGATACTAAAATTTTTCCAATATAAGAGGTTCTCCTGTCAAACTTCTAACCCAGACTCCCACTTTTTGTTATGCCAAATGACAGAAATAATCAAAAGCATTTGTATTCAAATTTCATTTGCACAGAAATATAGCTGTGTTTATCTAAACTCTCTAACAGAAAATGAGAAAGAATCAGTTAAATATTCTAAAGTTAGTTTATTGTTCAACTGAAGTAATCTTATTAGTATTAATCTTGACCCACTGATTAGAAAAAAAATACATCATTAAATATTATGATATAGTCATATTTTTCTCAGCTGTAGGGGTAAATGTTGAATAGTTCCACTATAATACAAACAAACCCAGGAGTCCCTCTGTCAGTATGGTTCATGGAATCTGAAATTAAAAATAGCTTAAAGGATTCAATTTATTTGTATTTCTCCCATGTGATTGAGGCAGCTGAGCAAAGCAAGGCAGGAGGAAGGGGAGGAGCCTTAGCCAATGGAGGGAAAGAAAGGCTTGCCTTTGTCTTCTGTGCAATAGAGGCAGCCTGACCAGGAAGAAAGCTCTGGCTCGTTCCCTCCTTCCCCCTAGGAGGAGGGGGAAGGAGCCTCAGCCTATGCAGGGAACAGAAACTTGCCTATCTATCTCTTCTGTGCAATTTACCCCTTCTCCAAACAAAAAGGGTATCTTTCTTTAAGAGTTTTTCAAAAGAAAATGAGGTTTTGACCAGCTCCCCCCGGGGGGGGTGCATATATACAGTCATGCAATCCTTGCTAACCGGGGGGTGGGGGGGAATGGCAGCTGGAAAGCAAGAGCTCAGTGAGACCTGCCTGGCTGCTTGGCTGTGCAACAGAGTGACTAGATGACAGAAAATCCATTTTTGAAGCAGCTCAGACCAACAGGACTGGACTTTATCAGGTATCAAAAAAACAGGGCAAGGGGAAGGGGGACTGGAACTCAGATGACTCAGGCACGACAGACAGATGTTGCTGTCTGATCGTGCACTTTAAATCCATAAGGGAACAGCAAGGGGAACGGATCAAATTGCCCGTGTGAACGCAGCCCTGGTCTATGGTATTATGACACTACTATGATACATGATATCTATAACAGCACTTCAGTGTGCGTTGTTGAACAATTATAATGTGCAGCAAGAATGTCATCTGCAATACCTACATAGAAAAAATGATGGGAAAACCTCATTTCTTGTCCACTGAAATAATTTCATAGAGCTACTTTATTGCATGCATTGTAATAACAGAATGTACTAAATGTTATAGTTGTCTACCTCAAAATTTGCCTGAACTTCTTACTTCCTACATATATTCTGCCACAAAATTTGAGAAACTGTTACAAGGTACTCCTTACATAAATCTGTGGAGTACTCTTTATTCATTCCAAACCATGGGATGGAAGCCCAGTTTAATCTTTCAGTGCTTCAGAGAATTGTGTCTCCTGTATTGCAAAGAGTTGTGTGTTTAGGTTCTGTGGCAGTACAGTCTCCTTTTATAAAATACCTATAAAAGATATTTTCTTCCAAACTGCCTGTTGCAGAATGCTATCCTTGTTGTTTTGAGATATCCCTTGGGCTATTTATACTCTCCTGTGCAGATGGTATCCTTATTTTGAGATATTCCTTGAGCTGTTTGCTTTTCTGTGCAGATGTAATTCTGCTATTTCCCCCCCCAAGATATCATCTCCCAATATTCTGCTCACTTGCCCATTGTTTAGTTTCTCAGCAAAGCTGTTATTTTTCTGCTGAGAAGTGCTCAAAACAGTTTTTTAAATAAATTGAATCCTTTAAGCTATTTTTAATTTCAGATTCCATGAACCATACTGACAGAGGGACTCCTGGGTTTGTTTGTATTATAGTGGAACTATTCAACATTTACCCCTACAGCTGAGAAAAATATGACTATATCATAATATTGGAAGTCGCTAGTAGTATAAATATCTATTCCATAAGTAAGAAAAATAGTCTCCAAAACAGTAATGAAGTTGATGTACGCAAAAGGTTTATATTTTAACGGATTAGGTTTATATTTTAACGGATTAGGTATGTTAACAGTGCCAGGATAAACAGAGGATAACTCTTCTAAGTGCATTGACTTCAGTGGACATAGAAAACTATAACACTGCTTAGGGTGGAACTATACATCTACTTCCATTGGTTAAAAGAGATCTGCATGTGCTGCAGATGATTCTACTATTAAGGCCTGAATTGGGGCCTCTTGAGCCTCCCACTCTTTTATAAGACAAATTGTGTATTGTTCTCACATTATATTTGGCCATATTTTTCTCATACATGGCCAATCTGCTCACATGTGAGCTCAGAGTTCATGGATAATAGCTACAGGAACTTCAAGAAGTAATTTTGGAGGTTTGATGAGCAGAGTTGTTGTGATGGCTGAAATTCACTTTCATTAGCCAGAAAGCAACATACTGGCTGAGTTCAGACTGGCAGTTTGCTCTGGTAGCCAGTCGTGGCAAAAAAGCCCTGGAATAAACTGTTCTGGGTTTTCCCGTTCAGACAGCCCGGGCTGCTGCCGGAAGATGAGGGGTGGAGCTGGGGTGGAATGTTCAAACTGCCGTGTGCGGGGGTGCACTGTATTTGGCATTTTCCCCATTAATTCGGCTGTGGGTGTATGGGTGTATGTGCGCATGAGCGCATAAGCGCATTTTGCCAATTGGGGGAGGACCCCGCAGCGCCAGCACTGCATTGGGCAGTATAGCGGAGCACGGTCAATCATACCACTGCTGCCCTCTGCCCAATGCGGGTTGCTCTCGGCTTTTCGGCTGCGCGTTCAGACTTCCCAGAAGCAGAGAAACATGCGACACACGCGGGCTTTCGGATTTGCTACCAGTTTTATGAGGTATCTTTTTAATCTGGCGGTGAAGCGCAACAGCACGGGTTGGCTACGGGTGGGGGACGCCAGGCAGATGTGCCTGTGTGAACGCCCAATTTACTCCGGGATTATTATGCTGGGGATTATTAGGAAGGGAATTGATAACAAATCAGCCAGTATCATCATGCCCCTGTATAAATCATTGGTGCGACCTCATTTGGAATACTGTGTACAGTTCTGGTCACCACATCTCAAAAAGGATATTATAGCATTGGAAAAAGTGCAGAGAAGGGCAACTAGAATGATAAAAGGGTTGGAACACCTTCCCTATGAAGAAAGGTTAAAATGCTTGGGGCTCTTTAGCTTGGAGAAACGACGGCTGAGAGGTGACATGATCGAGGTTTATAAGATTATGAATGGGATTGAGCAGGTTGAGAAAGAAGTACTTTTCTCCCTTTCTCACAATACAAGAACTCGTGGGCACTCTATGAAATTGCTGAGCAGTCGGGTTAGAACAGATAAAAGGAAATACTTCTTCACCCAAAGAGTGATTAACATATGGAATTCACTGCCACAGGAGGTCGTGGCAGCTGCAAGCACTGACAGTTTCAAGAGGAAATTAGATAAACATATGGAGCAGAAGTCCACCAGTGGCTATTAGCCACAGGGTATAGATGGGAACTCTCAGTCTGGGGCAGGTGATGCACTCTCTTCTTGGTGCTGGAGGGGGCAGCAGTGGGAGGGCTTCTGGTGCCCTGGCCCCACTGCTGGACCTCCTGATGGCACCTGGTATATTTTGGCCGCTGTGTGACAGAGTGTTGGACTAGATGGGCCATTGGCCTGATCCAACATTGGCTTCTCTTATGTCCTTATGTCCTTATGGGATTGAATCGTCGTTGGCCCGGGTCCCTACCAGGGCAAATTGCCATTCTGAACTCAGCCACTATGTCATCTGGCCTGAAAATGGACAATGAAAATACCAGAATTAATCATATCAGTTGGAAATGATGTGTGCTATTGCAAAATAGGAATTACAGCCAATGCATAATTTGCTATGTGTTAAGTATAAATGAAAGAAGTCCATTGGTTAGATCAATACTTAAACTGGGTTATTTGCTGCATTTCAAAGCATGCTTCAGATTAAATTACATGATATAGGAATTGTCAACGCAAACTACACTGTTAATTTTCTTTTGTGAAATGATTTTTATTGCCATCATGTAGTAATTTTGAAAATTTACGGGGGAGGGTTCTTTTAATAACTACAAATGCAAAATAAGCATGCATCTCAGTTCAGCATGAGAGATCTTTTTGTGGAAGCAAGAAGAATCCCTAATCCTTTGATGTATTTGGATGTGCATGAACAATGCTGTGTACATGATTCTCCTGAGAGAATGCCTGCTACTTGAAACTAGAGATGATATCAGATTTCATGACAGCTATGGTTCAATTTGAAACTTCAAGTTTTTTAATGGTTTCTTCACAGTTCCCAACTGCATTAAAGATAGAAAAATTGCTGTTAAAATGGAAGCTTGTTTTTGATTCAGTTAATGGCATTAGACTGTTGTTCAAATGGCACAAAGAAGGGGGAAAAGGGAAATTGCTAAAGAAATTAGAGAAAAAGGTATTTACCCAACCATGCATGAACATTATGGTAATGGAAAATACAAATTTCTAGAACCCTACTTAAAAATAACAGCACTCAAGACTCCAGAAGTGATTTCTAATCATAATACTGTTGAAAATATATATACAGTGCTCAATAGTTAATTGGTATGGATCTAACAAATATTCTTTTCTTCTGTATTGCATACCATGGATGGGGATGTGCAATATATAAAAATGGGAAGCTGCCTTATACTATCAGGCAACTGACTTATTTAGCTCAATGTTGTTTAGCCTGATTGGCAGTCACTCCCTAGGGTTTCCCTCATACCTGCTAACTGAGGACCAGACTACACAATATGGTTTTAACAACTTGGTTTTCTTGCAGTCACACAGCCACTATTGGAAATGTTGCCTTTAAAGCCTGCAGAAGCTTGATTTTGCTTCCACAAAGAAGGAGAGGGCCCTAAGGATTGTGGCCAAAGTGGATCCCCACTCCTGAACACAATTATAGAGGGGGGGGGGATGTAGAGTAGAATTAAAAGGTTATAAGATGCAAGCAGTACTGTCTGTGACAATTTTTTTGGTAAAACTTGGTGGCCACCAATTATTTCCGTTGTGAATGGTCACTGTGTGCTTATATTGGTTATGTCGAATTTTAAATAGAAACCTCACAGATTCTTATTCCATCTCATGGTCTTTTGCAAAGTAGCCAGTTGTCAGCCAGTATTGTGGTTACAGTGTAGTGGTTACAGTGTTGGGCTAGGAGCTGGGAGGTGTGAGGCAAATCCCCTCTCAGCCACAAAGTTTGCTTCCTGACCTTTAGGCAGCTGGTCTCTCTTTCTCTGTCAGCCTAACCTAGTTCACAAGGTTATTGTGACAATAAAATGAGGGAGGTAAGAACTATGTATGCTGCCCTGAGCTCCCCGGAGAATGAGTGAGATAAAAACCCACTCTTGGATTCTGTGCAGGGAAAGATGCAACCCCCCCCCCCACTTGCGACCTCTGATCTACTAGGCTTCATCCATAAACCTGACCAAAAGCATGCAAGGGAGCTGCTCTGAAGCATTTTTTCCAGGGCTGTTTTTGCTTCCCAATCTGCTGCTGGGTGGGAGGGCCTCCTGCCTTCTTCCCTGTGCCTTTTTCCTAAGCTGAAATGGCCCCAGTGGGGAGTTATTTGCATAATAGTGGACCTGCACACTAGCCCCACCAAAAGCCTATGCTTTACACACGGGGGGGGGGGGCTTTATTATTAATATATTTTCACATCTAAAAGCAAAGGAAGGCAGACCTGCATGAATAATGATGCACTTTCCCATGGAAAATCCTAGTCTGGCATCCTTAATATTATAATATTTTGCCAGAAAGATTACACCAACTGATTTTTCTACTGATTCCTTAACACTATATCTCCCTACAAGCCCTACATTGTTCTAGCAGTTTTCTGCAACATCTATCTTGTGTTCAAGTAGGTGCTATATTTAGAATCCATTTTCACTGTGCTCAGAGTGCATAGTACACTAGACCTTAATGTGTCCTTTATGTACAGGCTAAAGAAACAAGAAAAAAATCTGCTAAGGTTAGTTCAACTCTGGATTCTTCCCCCCACCAAATAAGTTTCTGAAATCTGTAAACACTTGTTTAGCATATGCACTAGGAATAGAACCCGATTGCTAGCGCCTGTACTAATTGATTGGTATATCCATTAAAGTAAAACAATTTAGGTGGATACACCTTGCACTGCAATTGTGGCAAGCAATTTGCAGTGTCACTGTTAGTTTATTACAACTCAATGCTGATTTTATTCATCTGACCTAGTGGTCTCCTCTACATAGTGTATAGCCTACTGCACTGTTCGTGCTGACAGTGATCCACAAACTGATGCAGAAGGCAACTATGCTAGCTTGGATTTCTCCACTTTTGAATTCTCCAGTGCATTATAAATATGTGTAGATCTACATCCTTCTGACAGGGCTTTCAGTGCTATCTTAAGCAGAATTACATCCTTGACTTTAATAGTCTTAGAAGGGTATAACTCTGTTTAGAATTGCACTGTTAGTGAGCCAGACTGGTGTAATGGTTACAGTGTCAGACGAGAATTTGGGAGTCCTAGAGAGTCATTCTAAGACCCCAGTGCTGGAACATTAGAAATGTAAGCACAATACTGGCACTGCTAGATAGTATCCTATATTTGCTCACAAGAGGGAAAATGGGGGGAGGGCGAGATCCCGCTCCAAGATGTGGGAAGCATACCAATAGCATGCAAGTCCATAGCACCTCCACTGAAACCCACCCATCAAGGGGCAACGTGCCAATGATAACCCCATAAACCCAGAGACAGAATCAGCCAACCAGTACAGGCAATATAGCAGTGCCCTGACACCAGCCTCCCACTGCCCACATAACAGCTACATGGATGTGTAATCGCTCCCTTCCTTCAACTTTTGTATGTGTTCTAAATGTGCTCAACAGGAGGTCATAGGAACATAGTCCAAAGCCATGCAGCTTATTAGCTAGCTATAAGTGTCCTGGTTGGAGTTTATGTAGCCAGCTTGGTGCAGTGGTTAAGTGCACAGACTCTAATCTGGGAGAACCAGGTTTGATTCCCCACTTCTTCACTTGCAGCTGCTGGATGACCTTGGGCAAGCAATAGTTCTGTCAGAGGTGTTCTTGAAAAGAACAGTTTCTGTTAGAGCTCCCTCAGCCCCACCTACCTCACAGGGTGTCTGTTGTGTGGAGGGGAAGGGAAAGGAGTTTGTAAGCCGCTCTGAGACTCCAAGTGAAGGGCGGGGTATAAATCCAATCTCCTCCTCCTCCTCTTCTTCTTGGCATGAGACTGGGGGATAGGCAGTTGTGTTTTCTCCCTCTGCGAGACTACAAAGTTTTACCAGGGTAGAACATTCTGTTAGTGCTGGGGGCAGGCTTGTTGAGGTTTAGGATGTCAGCTGTGCCCTGTCCTTTCCCCTACAAGCCCCTGATGCCATCTATGCTGGTACCTGGATTAGGTAAAGGTAAAGGTTCCCTTGCTCGAAAGCCAGTCGAATCCGACTCTAGGGTTGCGGTGCTCATCTCCGTTTCAAAGCCAAAGAGCCAGCGCTGTCCAAAGACGTTTCCGTGGTCATGTGGCTGGCATGACTAAACACCAAGGCGCACAGAACGCTGTTACCTTCCCACCGAAGTGGTACCTATTTATCTACTTGCAATTTCTTGCTTTCGAACTGCTAGGTTGGCAGGAGCTGGAACTAGAGACAGGAGCTCACCCCGTCATGCGGCACTCTCGGGTCTCGAACTGCTGAACTACTGACCTTCCACAGCCTGCAGTTCAGCGTCTTAACCACTTGAGCCACCGCAGCTCCTTATGGTACCTGGATTAAATTAGCCCAAAATAGCTAATTTAATGGCACTACTGCACATTGGTGCAGGGGCATCTCCAGGTATGTTATCTCCCACTGCCAGCATCTTTTGTTATGCCAATGTTGAGTTCAGTCACCATCCAAAGCCATTTAACAGCAGGGCTTAGGATGGCTTCCCTCGATTTGAGTTCCTGCTTTGCCAAGAGCCTTGCTGAATGAGCTTAAGTTAGACAGTCTTTCTCAGTCTAACCTACCTCATAAAGTTTTTGTGATGGGGCGTGGCCTGGATGTGACTCGAGATGGCTGCTTGAAGTCCGAGCTCTGTTCCCTCACCGCCCTAAACACGCCAAAAATAATACCACAGCACTAAAAATCGCCTAAATAGCTCTTGGACCTGTAGCTCATGTCCCAGAGACAGAACAAATCCGGTTCCAAGCAACTTACTGACTATTTTAAGCCGATTCCAGCAGCATCAGGCGGGCCTTCATCTGATCGAGAAGTATCTAAAATGGCTGACGTTACTTCAGGTAAGCCTGATTCAGGCACTGAATTTGACTTTAACTCTAACAACATCTTGAAGGCAATGAGCAATATGGAGATGCGCCTCAGAGACAGCATGAAACAAATATTTGACCCCATTCAAGCACAACTAAATGATATTAAACAAGCTCTTCATGAGGTAGATGACAAGGCTAGCCACGCTTTAGCAATAAGCAACAATGTCTCTGAAGAACTTAAAGAAATACGGGCTGAGGAAATGCTGACTAAAAAGAGAGTATTGGCCCTTGAAATGGAGACTCGAAATTTTAACCTCAAATTTAGAGGTTTTCCCGAAGGCGCGGAAGAAAATAATGAAGTCCAAGTTTTTATAGCTAGATGGCTAGTATCTGTGTTGGAACTGGAGGACAATTTAGCCCCGACAATCTTGAAAGCCCACAGGCTGGGTCGGAAAACTAATGACTTGAAACGAGGGCCAAGAGACATTTTAACGTCCTTTTTGGATGGTAGAACTAAGAAGAGGATTTTGACTGAAGCTAGAACAAGAGGACACCTTCAGTACTTAGAGCACAAGATTGAAGTGTTCCCTGACCTTCCTTCTGAGGCAATCAATCTACGCAGAGCCTTAAAGCCCATAACATCCCAACTTCAACAAGCCAATATACGTTACCGATGGATAGCTGCAGCCCAGCTTCAGGTGTGGCACAAAGGTACACTCCTATCTGCAACAGATCTTACCTCAGGCTACACCTTATTGGACGCTCTGGGGCTCTACAATCAAGATATGGAAGTGGACAAGAAAGCACTGAAAAGAAGACTTGATTTTCATCTGACACCACCTAAGGATCTTAAGAAGCCTTCGAAGACTTAAATATATATTTCTACATATGTATTTTTATTATAATTTTCCAATTTGAAATTATAACAAATCTGTTGTGGTAAGCCTTTATAGAAATGGCTAAAGTTTATATTGATGGGTTTAAACTGTTGAAATAATTCAGAAACTAATACTTTCTATTGGTGTGTTTGGGGCGGGGGGAGGGGCTTTGGGTTTTGTTTTGTTTTTATTTTAGATCTTTCCACGCTAGATCCCCTCTGTTCAGCTTAACATATAAATTTCTATAGTTATATTTAGTATATCTGACCTTGTATAAAAGCAAGAGATTTCTTGCTCTCTTTCCCAAGCGGTATTGGGATAAGAGTTGAAGGTTTTGTTCTTGTTTCTTTTGTTCCTTCTTTTAATATTATATATATATATATATACTTGGGGTTTTTTTTTTACAAGTGTGTAATAAGATTGTTATTTTGTCTAGGGTTACTCTACAGTTGTGAAAGGGAAAAGGTGGGGTGGGGGGGTGTTAAAAGTTACTCTTTAGTAAAAAGTTTTTTAGGACTGCGGTCCATTTCATTTTCATCTACTGTTTAAAAAACAAACAAACAACAACAAAATAAATAAAAACAAAAACAAAAGCTTAGTTAGTAGAACTTGAAGCAATTTCTTAATACAGTTGGCTTTCATATCTGCGTTATTTGTGTAGTACCAGTTAAATTACTCAACCTACAATTTTATAACGTCTGGTGTAAAAAGCTATCATTCCAGTGGAATATTAAGATATTATTATATTCCCATTTTTTTCCCCTACGCTTCCTTTTCTTTGGATATTGGTCTTTGAGTTAGTAGACTACCAAAATGACTAACAATCTTAAATGTCTATCTTACAATGTCAGGGGATTGAGCAATCCGGTTCGGCGTAAAAGAATTCTGACCCAAATCAACAGAGAACATCCAAATATTGTTTTCTTACAGGAAACGCATATCTCATCCAACTCTACAACTCTACTAAACCCAGGTAAATACAGACAACAATTTCATGCACACGGCTCAACAAAAGCGAGGGGTGTAGCAATTCTTATTTCAAATACCACTAACTTCTCATTTATAAAATCCAAAAAGGATCCTTTGGGCAGATACTTGTTTGTGATTGGGAAGATAAATGAAATGCTTTTTACATTAGTTGCACTGTATGTTCCTAACTCAAACCAAATTTCCTACATGACCTCCATTTTAAATGATCTAATGTCTTTTGGAGAAGGCGAAATAATTATTGGAGGAGACCTGAACTATATCATTAATTACTCTTTAGACAAATCTGGCACGCAACTTAAGCAAAATAATCAACTTAAAAGTAAACAGTCTGCTTTAGCTCCACTTTTAGAGAAATATTCACTTGTTGATGTGTGGAGGACTTTTCATAAAGGTGAAAAGGACTACACATATTATTCCCACGTTCATAACACCTACACCCGTATTGATTACATTTTAGTTTCTACTCCGCTACTGAGTAAAGTACAAGCATCACACATAGGCCCTCTAATGTGGTCAGACCACAACTGGATAGATTGCATCCTGTCCTTGACTTCTGAAAAACGACAGACAACCTGGTCGTTAAATAAGGCTTTATTGAATAACCCAGCTCTCAATTCACAAATAGAAGAGATTATCCAAAACTACTTTCATGACAATACTTCAGGGCTGACAGCTCCAACGATGGTTTGGGACGCACTTAAACCCGTTTTGCGTGGCCATCTCATCTCCAAGTCAGCTTATCTAAGAAAACAAAAAGAAGAGAGAAGATTACAGTTGACCCAAGAAATAGCTTTACTGGAAGCACAGCATAAACAAACTTGTAATAAAAAGATTTATAAAAAACTATTATCCTCAAGGAGAGAATTAGAAACATTAGATTCAATCCAAATACAAAGAAACTTACTTTTTTTAAAGCAAAAATCGTGGCAAAACACAGCTCAAGCTCTAAAATTTTTGTCATATCGAATACAACAAAAAAGAATTTCCAGTACTATAACTTCAGTACAAAATAAATCTGGACGATTAGTATATACAGCAAAGGAAATATCTAACAGCTTTTTAGACTATTACAAAACTCTTTATGATGCCAAAAATATTAACATAGATTTCATAAAGAATTACCTAGATCTAAATTATAACTCCTTGAAGATTTCTTCTGAACATAAACAGCTTATGGAAAATTTGATTCTGGAAGAAGAAGTTGAAAAAGCAATTAAACACTTAAAAATTAATAAAGCTCCGGGGCCAGATGGATACATATCCGAGTTTTATAAAAAATTTGCAAAGATCTTAATAAAGCCATTAACGGATGCCTGTATCATTCAAAAAGGTGTGCTTCCTCCATCCTGGAAACAAGCAAATATTATAGTACTACCCAAGCTTGGTAAAGATCCATCACTTGTCACTTCTTATAGGCCTATTTCTTTATTAAATGTTGATTTTAAGATTTTCACTTCAATAATAGCATCCAGACTACAGTCTTTTGTAACCAGCTACATACCCCAAGATCAAATGGGATTCATGCCTTCACGTGATTTAGTAGATGGTACTTACAAATTGATCAGCCTGCTTCACTATTGTAAGTGGAAACACCAAAAAGCAGTGTTTATTGGTCTTGATATAGAAAAGGCCTTTGATTCTGTTGATTTCAATTATTTGAAGCAGGTGCTGTGTTATCTAGGTTTTGGAGAGAATTTTTGTAGGATAATTGATTCATTATACTATCAACCCATGGCTCAACTTAAAATAAATGGTACGTACTCCGAACAATTTATGTTAAAATGTGGCACGAGACAAGGGTGCCCACTCTCTCCGATTTTATTTGCATTAGTTATGGAACCACTTGCAACAAAAATTAGAACACACCCTGATATCCATGGTATTTGTATGCATAAGCGTGAATTTAAGATTTCTTTGTTTGCTGATGATATTATGTTATCCCTTACTAATCCTTTGACTTCCCTTCCTAATCTTCAAAATGCGCTGTCTGACTTTAGTTTAGTGTCTGGGCTGAAGTTTAATGCAACAAAATCTTATGTTTTTCCTGTTCATATAAACTCGACTTTGGAAGAAGTGCTTAGGAAAATTATACCTTATAAATGGACCACTAATACAATGCAATATCTAGGTCTTAAAATTCCTTTGGATCTTCAACATTATCAAAAACATAACCATGATTCTCTCTTTACAAGTATTCAAAAACAATTGGAAAGTTGGCACAAACTTATACTATCCTGGCATGATAGATTGAATATAATAAAAACGTATGTCCTCCCGAAAATCCTTTTTTTATTTCGGGCTTTGCCAATTAATCTTTCCATAAATCAATTGAATAAATGGCAACGGATGCTATTTCGGTTTTTTTGGGCTTACAGAAGACATAGAGTTAGCTCGGTGACTCTTTGTAGACACCCAAGAATGGGAGGTCTTGGATTTCCAGATCTCGTGAAATACTATCAGGCTAGTCACTTGGCCAATATAGTGAAAATGTTACATAATACGCAAAATACAGACTGGATTTATATTCAACAACAATATACTCACCCTTATAATATTCAAGATACTATATGGCAAACTGCCTCGGAACGATCCAAGGATGTTATACATAGTTTTTTTCTTAAAGTTTTCTTGAATACCTGGGAAAACAAGAGGAAACTGCTGTTACCTAAAATATCTAGATTCCAATCTCTTTTTAACAAAAAAATACTGTTATCATCAAATATCTCGAATACTTTAAAACAATGGAGAACTACTGCTTTTGATAAAATACAAGATATTACTCAAAATAATAAATTTATGGAAAAATCTTTAATGGAAGAAAAACTTGGGACACAGATTCAATGGTTTCAATATTTACAGCTTCAGCATCTAGCCTCACAAATCCATATTGCTGATCTAATGAATCAACCTCTGACTACTTTTGAGAAAATATACAAGAAAGCGGAATCCTCAAATGTACACTTACTTGCTAATATGTACTCTATACTTCTTTCTCTAGAAAAAGGTAAAATACTTACCTATCAAAGTAAATGGCAATCTCTGACGAGTTTGCCTCTGGACGAGGCATTTTGGGACAAGTCTTGGTCTTCTTTTCCTTTTAAATCAAATATTGTTGATATAAAACTCCAATCCTTTAAAATTCTTTCATTCTGATACTTGACCCCTCAAAAGTTAACTCATCTTAGTTCATCTGTAAATCCCATGTGTTGGAGACAATGTGGCCAGGTTGGAACTTATCTCCACTGCTGGCTAGAATGTCCAGTAATAGAGGCCTTTTGGAAAGAAACTATTACTCAGATTCGCTTAATAACAGGTATTGTTTTACAATTCACAATGGAACATATTATATTAAACCACTGGATTATGGAAACTGAATTAAAAAGTACTAATAAGACAGTTGCTATTTTATTAGCAGCAGCTAAACATGCAGTAGCAGCTAAATGGAAAAATTCTAAAGGCCCTACCATTCAGAATTGGTACTCTAAATTATGGAACATGTATACATTAGCAAAAGTTACTGAAATTATTAATGATACTTACCCTTTCTCTGTTGCATCTGATTTTCTTCCGGTGTGGTTGTCTATTTTAGAACACTTGTCTAGACAAGAGGAAATTCCAGATACAATCGATAAGCTACATCTTTGGTAAATGACTCTCTTAGTTACTACTTCTGACTATATCTTGTATTTCAAGTGAAACATTCTGCTTAGTATGTATTATGTTTTTGTATCTGTAAGTGGAATAAAATTCAATAAAATGTTTTTGAAAAAAAAAAGTTTTTGTGATGATAAAATAAGGAAGAGGGAGCCATGTACACCACACCAAGCTTCTTGGAGGGAAGGCAGGATAAAAATTACTACATAGATATTTGTAGTATATGTTTGTTGTGTTCTTGTTTCTCTGTTTCCCCTCTTTGTTCAAAAGGCCAGTGCTTTTTCTTGGGTTTTCTATGCCAGGATGCACAGCCACAATCATTGCAATTATAAAATTAAAGGGAGTATTTATGTGTGACAGAATGTAGGCCACTACCAGAGTCTGCTTACCTTAGAATACTCCAACTCACTAGGCTTTAACGATGGTTCCATTTCAGCATTAAAAATAACAGGTAACCTCAAACCCATGTGGTAAATCATGCAAACTAACTTCAAATTAAGTAGGAATTCAGGCAACCTGCAGTATAAATATGATTGTACTAACTAGCCTAATGTGCTGCCTTAGGCTAGTTAGTACAATTAGTACAGCACATCCAAAATGCTTATTGCTTAAAGTTGTGGCCCTGAATCATGAAAAATGATGATCCCATTTGTTTTAGGCTATGTCTGAACATACGTTTTTCTCAGTTGCCATGTGGTGAATGCTGAAATGGAATGTCCTGGGTACGTGTCTTCAGAATTGGGACTGTGTACTTACCAAGTAAGATTTTCATCTGTCTTATTAGCCTGCTTTGGCCTGAGCTCATCAGGGCTTGAAAGCTAGGCCACAGTCAGTTCTTGGATGAGAGACTGCTATGTGGAGGAAAGTACTGGCAAATTACCTCTGCTCATCTCTTGTGTGGAATGCCCCATGAAAGAGGCTACCAAGAGTCGGTTGCGATTTGACAGCACATTCTCCTTCAAGTAAGTGTGCCCAGGACTGCACTGCACCTTAATAGTGCTATTCTAAGCAATGTTACACTATTCTAGATCCGTCAAGAAAGGTTTAATGCTGCTTAGGATGGCACTATAAGTGGCCTAGTGGAACTCAAAGAACTTAAAGGGAAGAGAGTGTGTGCCTTACAGTGCAGACCTAATGAACTTCAATGGATTTAGAAGAGTGTAACCATGTTTAGGATTGCACTGCTAATCTTTAGATAGGTTCATCTCAGACTGTCAAACTCTGCTCCACTTAGTTTGTAATGGCTGTGTGTGTGTGTGGGGGGAATTCCTGAGGTGAGGGGAGTGAATTTTGAGTGTGTGAATCAGGCTGTCGTAGAAGCTGTAACTTTTCCTGAAGAAGCCTTCCTCCCTGGGGAATGTCCTTGAACCCTTTGGTGCCAGCTTGCTAGACTAGATAGTGGAATTATATATTTCCCAGGGGGAGTGGGTATACCATGCAACGGCTAGGCAGGATGTATGCAATGTGTGATTGGTTACTCAGGCCAAGGGGGACCTATTCGAATTATCTATAACTGTACATGTACCCTCTAAAACTCTCAGTCCTGACACAGTACTGTTCTGGTCTGGATCATGTCTATTTCTCAATAAACAAATCACTGCCAAAGAGAGTGTTGTTGAGAGTAACTTGTCCAGGAACATGACACAGACATTATCAAGCCAGTTTTTAACAGCCTTTCCCTATGCCTATAATTTACGTCCACTTTCATATGAATTAATCTCCATGTTAAAATAAGATCAGAGACAAGCATATTTACTAAATGCCCACTATCATATATTTTATGGTGGCATGAAGAGAGAATACAGTGGACTGGCCAACTTGTTGGCAAACTACATGCAAACAGCTTGCTATGTATAGCAGCAATCACATGGATGCATGTGGCAGCCATTTTGTGTGAAGCATGCTTTAGAGAAAGAATACTGCCTTTGCAGTCTAGAAAAAAATACCAATGTATCCAGTATAATAAAAATTTATACATGTTTACTTGACAGCTGTCTTTCAAATTACTTTTCATCAGCAGGGAAAATCTATTAATTAGAATGAATCATACCAATACGAAATAACAATAAAGTATTGTGTATATGATTCTGTAACAATCATGGCAGATTTTTCCCTCTTCTCCAAGCTTGATTTTCATCAGTCTGGATGTGTTTTTCTAGCTTGTGGAGAACTTCAGTGAGAAGTGTGTTATTTTACAACTGAGGCCAATCGAAAATCATTGGCATAACAAAACTGCAGATTTTACAATTTCAGTGCAGCTGCTCCATGACTTTTAAGCAACTGTGAAAGCACATTGTTTAAAGTGTGTTTATGAGGGCTGATGTCTGGACTTCTTCTCATCGCTTTTCCACAACAGCCTTAAAAAACCTTGTACAATCAATAATGAATAAAAAGCTAGCCCTGTTAATAAACTACCACTTGGCCACTTGGCCTCATCTTAATAAATGTTCGATTTTCCTATAAGAGTATAACATGCATGAAAATTATTAGCAAAGGTGTTAGTGATATAATAATAAACAAATAAATGTACCTGTTCATGTTTATTTTTATGTATCTATATACACACATGTACATACATACATGTATTTCACAGAGGTAGAATACAGTCCTCTGCTATGGTGAATAGCTTAATACTATTTAGAATGCCTTTGGGCCTTAAAAAGAAAGTTGTACTATGTGTTAAAACTACTAGTGTATGGTGTTTTATGCAACATTGATTGTGCTTGACTTATTGTGTGAGAATAGAGATGTGTTTCCTCCATATATAAGTTTCTTATTTCATTGAAAATATCACTGGCCTATGCCCTCAAGAAAGCTGGCTCACAGTTACATCTCTTTGCTGAATTTTTCTGTTTGAAAATATTTTGTCCAATATTCAAGCAGGCTGTAACTTTCCAGATGTTTCATCCTGGGTCTGATGTACTTCTGGATGAAGTTCAGATTAAGAATATTAGTTTTTTTAAGGACATAAGTGATTCCCATATACCGACATCACCAAAATCTGATGAGACTGGCTGAACAGAGTCCTGCTCTACATCCTCTCTCCCCTCACTACCATGAAGGAAAGAAACTTCTCTGAAGATATTTAACGGTTTGCTAAAAGACCCATGATTTCTGGTGTAGGAATAACCTCCTGAATTGGTACACTGGTGAAAAACAGTTGGAAATGTACTGCTTCGTTTAGTGTTTTTCTTCAGTAAATATGATTTTGCTACTGGTGGATAAGGTCAAAAGAATACATTGCAGTATGATACTGAAAGTACAGATCCAGAAAACAGAGCTATGATAATTAATGGAGATGAGGGTCAAGACTACTCACTAGCCTTGAACAAAATGGTGGATACTTGTGTATGGATAAAGGTATATAAGTGGAGTTCTGAACAATTGGTTCTGATGGGATTTGACAAGGAGAAACTTGGCTGCAGTAGTTTAGGGTATATGTAGAAGTAGGGATGTGCTCTATGAAAAAAAAAATGGTATTTTTAAAATCCAGATACCAGAGAGTAGTAAAATATCAGTATTCCCAGTTATTTGGGTCCCAAATACCAAGTTGGTATCTGGATTCAGTTTTTTCGCCCCAGGATCCTGATATTATTCATGTCCATTATTCCCTATATGGAATATTTCTGAAGGGCTGGAGGACCTGTTTTTTAAGCTAATGGCACCAAAACTGCAGGAGAGTGAGGACTGCTTGTGCCTTCAAGACCACCAAGGTTCAATTAGATTGGATTAAGGGGTCGGGTGCCCCCAGCCATCCTCCACTGCATCCAACAGGGGAAAATCCCATGCTTTCTCAAGGGCAAAGAAGAGCCAAAGACACAAAAGTAAGCAAAGTAACCACTAGCCAAAAGCCTCCCAATGCAAACAGAACCACAAGCCAAAAAGAACCAATGCAGATCCAGGGAATCCCAGCAAAACCACAGGCCAATGTGGTAAGCCTAACACAACTAATGACAAACTAGAGAAACTGAGCCAATGTAAAACTGGAGAAATCATGCCAAATCAATTTACCAAAGAACCCTGTTGCAGGGCCAACAAATGTCAAATCAAAGAATAAAAGTCAATGTCAAACCAGAATATCCAAGCGAATGTGGAACCAGAGATTCAAATGCATACTAACTTAAAGAAATAGACCCAGGTGGGTAGCTGTGTTGGACTGAAGCAGTAGAACAAAGTCTGAATCCAGTGGCACCTTTAAAACCAACAAAGTTTTATTCAGGGTATAAGCTTTCATGTGTATGCACACTTCTTCAGATACGGTGAAACAGAATTTCCTCAACCATTACATGTAAAAAGGGAGGGGTTAGTTGCCAAGAAGGACCAATTAGAGTCAAGACAGAGACAGAAACAAAACTGGAAATTACCAGTCCAGATATATAGGTAGAAAGTGAGCAGTAAATTAACATACAGGATAATGATATTTATGGATACAAGGACCAAACAGGAATAATAAGCTTAGTTTATATGGTAACCATTGAACCCAAACAAATGGTTGCCATATCAACTAAGCTCATTATTCCTGTTTGATCCTTGTATCTGTCAAATATCTTGGCTGAGGTCAGACTGGCAGTATGAAGCAGGAGGGAGTCGTGGCAAAAAGACCCAGAACAATGCGTTCCAGGTATTCCCGGTCACACTGCATTGATTGATGCAGGAGCATACCAGGGAGGAGGCGCAAGGGAGCATTCGCAATGTTGGCCCACCCCTGACAGAGGCGCGGCTGTAAGCAGTTTTTTCCTCACTCTGTGGCAGGCACCTATGCAGATGGGCGACCACGGTCGACCATTGGCTGCTGACCCACCGCCTTGCCAACGTGGGGATTCAGGGGCTCGCCCTTCAATGGCTTGCCTCTTTTCTCCAAGGCTGGGGACAAAGGATGGCGATAGGGGATCAGTAGTCCCAGAGGCACCCTCTTGAGTGTGGGGTGCCTCAGGGGGCTGTGCTGTCCCTGATGCACCAGGGCCTTTTCAGTGGCAGTTCCTACCTGGTGGAATGAGCTCCTGGAGGAGATCCAGGCCCTGCAGGACCTTGCGCAGTTCCGCAGGACCTATAAGACAGAGCTCTTCCACCAGGCTTTTGAGTAGGAGCCGCTGACACTGCACCACCACCACCAACGAGGGTAATATCGGGGTGGTGAGATGGCCCTGGGATAAATGAACACTGGGACTGCCTGGAACGGTTGCCATCAATTAGGGACTAGCCTGAATTACTAGGACGCCACCCTGTTATGGTAGATGCTCTACGGTAATATGTGAACTCGTGAGGCTCTAAGGCTGAAATGGACTTTTTTTACTTTGTTTTTATTGTTTTACTGTTTTAATAATTGGCACTTGTGCCCTGACTGATAGCCGCCCTGAGCCCGTCATGGGGAGGGCGGACTATAAATCAAAATAAATAAATAAATAAATAAATAAATCCCTGCAGGAACAGCCAGTGCACATTATCAACGCAAGTTGTTTCCAGCTTTTAGCATTTAGCGTGCACACATCCAGGAAGCAGGATCAACGTGCTCTCTAGGGTTTGCTACCACTTTCACCTGGTACTTTGTAAACTCGGGAGGGAAGCGTTACAAGACGGATTGAGTATGGCTGGGGAACGCCTGACAGCTGTGCCTGAGTGAACTGGCCCCTTTAATTTGTTTGTGAAATGTGTCTATATCGTGCCAAATTGCCAGTCTGAACTTGCCCCTTCATTATGCTGTATGATGATTTACTGCTCACCCTCTACCTATATGTATAACTGGTAAATCCCTTTTTTTTCTGTCTCTGTCTTGACTCTAATTGGCCCTTCCTGGCAACTGACCCCCTCCTTCACCCTCTCTGTTTCTATATGTAATGATTGAGGAAATTCTGTTTCACTGTATCATAAGAAGTGTGCTTGTACATGAAAGCTTATACCATGAATAAAACTTTGTTAGTCTCAAGAAAAAAAAGGTGGGATACAGAAGGGAAGAAAGGGAGAGGGAAAATATAGATTCATTAAGTTTGTTAAATATTATGAGTTGTTACATACAACAAGTAAAATCAGATATATTACCAAATGTATTACAGAATTCAAATATACAAAGAATTAACAAAGCATCAATATTACAAAATTTTGGGATAAATTATTTCTTTAAGAAATAAATAAAAACTCTCCTAAAATTAGTGATAATGCATTAACAATAAAAGAGAATATATCTGTAACAGCTGAACGGACTACTGTACTAAAAACTTAAATATTGTCTTGTTTATCTAAATCTAAATTTTAGTCTTACTGATTGTTTAAATACTAATGGAGTACACAATAAAATATTGAAATTATAATCAATATCTTCATCATCTTTAATGTGATAACCAAATAATTCCTAAATTATAAAAGAAGAAAGTTCATTACTGCCATAGTATGAGTAATAAGCTTGCCATTTCTGCTGAAATTCATTCAATGGTATTTTATTTATATAATTGGTTAATTTTGCCAATGTTGCATACTCACCTAGTTTTTCTTCCCAGACCTCTATTGTAGAGTTCTACAAGGAATGAACACAGCATTGGAAGACCAACAGAATGAATTTTAAATCAAGAAATTCAAGTCAAACCAACTGGCAAGCCAATACCAAAACCTGGCAAAAAGATAGTCACAGAAACACTGTAAAACTGAAAATAGATTCAAGTGGGTGGACGTGTTGTTCTGAAGTGATAGAACAAAGTTTGAGTCCATTGGCACCTTTAAGACCAACAAAGTTTAATTCTGGGTATAATCTTTTGCATACATGTAAACTTCAGGTATCTGAAGAAGTGCACGTGCACACAAAAGCTTATACCCAGAATTAAACTTTGTTGGTCTTAAAGCTGTCACTGGACTTGTAATGTATCAAAACACAACCACATGCGAGGCGAGTCTCCACACGGTCATGCAAAACCTCTGGGAAACAATAGCCTGAACGGATTCTAGCTCACACTAATCAGAGGGCTAGGTTCCTGGTTGGGACCTATGGAACTCTCGGCCACTGTATATAGCCTATCACTGAGTGGGGGTGTGTTTCTGGGAGTGGGTTCACGAAGCATATAAGTCGGCCTGCGAGCTGGGGGTCTCTTATCTTGTTCTGCACCTATAATAAAGTATGAGAGCTGAAATCACTTGCCAGTCTCAGTACTTTTCACTGGCGACAAAGGTGGGATCCATCTTCGCAGAACAATGACCACGAGCATCTCATCGCGCCCCTACGCCGAGGAGAACACTGCATCATGCTCCACTTCTCTGGTCACTGCACACTGCTCCACTCCTATCGCCGTGCCTCGTGCTCTGAAGCAATGCACCCAGCCACTGCCAGCTCCCTCTTGCCTCATGGAGTTCCCAAGATGGCCACAACGCACGGTAACATCACTGCTTTTGATGTCACCCGGCCCGAACAATGGGAGACATGGCTGGAGACCCTGGAAAACCATTTCACCTACCACGATGTGATGGATGCTGGTAAGAAAAGGGCCTTACTCCTAAGCTCGTGTGGTATCAACACTTTTCAGTTGCTGAAGGACCTGATCGCGCCCAAGCAGACAAAAGAAGAAACCTACAAGGTACTGGTGAAGGTGCTCACCGACACAGTCAAGGAAATGAGGCTCATCTTCTTCCCCGAAAGGTCCCATCACCACAGAGCCAGCATGGTGCTGAGAGATGACTGCTGGATGAGCGGACACAGTCAAAAGTTTTAGAATGCTTCTAAAAGACTTCCAAGGCTTCAAAGTGTGAGTTAAGCAAAGCTCAGGTGATTAAAAGCATTTACAAGAACCTTGGTAGCAATTAGAAGTGCCTAAGTGCAAAGCAGCATGGGAGGGAGGAAACTCAAGAATCCCCCCCACTTAAAGTAAGGCAGTTTTAAAACGGGATTTAAAAACTTTCTGAACTAAACTAAATACATCAGAATATCAGCGAAATTGAAAACTGCATAATAACGCGAAGCGGATAAAATTTACACAATGTTTACTGAGTTTTGGGAAACTTACTTCTTGTTGATATTATGACTGGGAGAGGGCGGAAGGCGGGTCTGGAGAAAAAAACAGCAGATATGCCTACACTACTGGCGAGCGCATTGCGCCTTCTAATGGAACAGATGACTAACCTCAGCCTTAAAATGGATAATTTGCAGAAGCAATTGTCCCAAATAGATAAAAGGACTTCCATGACTGAAAAGACGTTAGAAAAGATGGAAAAACAGACTGAGAGTATTAATAAAAGAGTGGATGAAGTGGAGAAAGAGAGATCCTCCAATAAAACTCAGTTAATACAGCTCTAGCTGGAAAGATCCATGTACATTTTATGCTTCCAAGGGATCCCAGAGGAAAAGAAAAAAGATTTGAAGGCTCTCTTAGCAGAGACTTTGGCTCCAATAATGGATTACAAACAGGAAGACTTAATGAAGGAGATGGACTGGGCCTACAGAACTTATCCAGACTTTATTAAAAAATAAAATAAACTCCCAGGAGAAATATGTTTGAAATTCACGAGATGGTCTACCAGAGATCTGGTGCTGAAATCTACACAGGGGAAACCCTTGAAGATCAAAAATGAGGAGATAAAAATCTTGAAGGATATCCCCTTTGAAATCAGAAAGTGGAGGAGACTTTACAGGGATCTTTCTCTCTTCACAAGGAAGGAATTCCTTATAGATGGTCATTTCCAGAAGGACTGAGTTTCAGATTTAAAGATAAAAAATTCAACATTGACACTGTTCCTAAGGTGAAGAAGTTTGTAGACCGATACTTTAATCCCAAGCAATGCAACAAAGACAAGAAATCTAAAACAGAAGAGGAGGAAGAAGAAGATGAAGAAGAATCCTACTCACAGGATTCATCAAGCAACAGTTACAAACCTAATAGTTCTTCAGATACATCGGAATCAGAGAAAGAAGCAGCCACTCCCAAACCCCGAGGAAAAATGAAACGCAAGAAGAAAAGACTCTAAAACCAAGATAATTGTTGATAATGCAGTTTTTGTTATCCAGCTAATTAATGCAACTCTTTATTATTTTTGTTAATTTTTTACAAGCAATAACAGTGCTGTATCACTAGGTGACAGGGATATATACCTATGTAACCAGATCATGTCACCTTGTTGGTCTTCCCTTCCCTATAACCATTAGTTGGCTTAGAGTTAGGGTGGTAGTCTCCCTCCCCCATTCCAGTAGTTTGTGTTGTATTAGTTTTCCCTTCCCCATTTCCTAAAGAATTTAGAGGTAGGGATTTAGTAACCATTCCCCAAATCCCATAGTATTGCAAAATCAATAAAATACTTATATATAAAAAAAGAGAGGCCGCCGCATACGATGTACTATCATCGTATGCATACCAGGTATGTGACCTGCCCCCTGATAGCCCCAACAAACTGCATGTAACAGTGTTGATTGAGGGGTCTCCCTGTAAAATGGAAGTGGACACGGATTCCAGAACTGCAACAAACAAGGCCACATTGCCTGGGTTTGCCATTCCCAGGGTCACTGGCAGAAGAAAGTTGTGCATCAGGAGACTTTGGATCTCCACACACTCACCTCCCACCACCAGCCGCACCAGGTATGTGACCTGCCCCCCGATAGCCCCAACAAACTGCATGTAACAGTGTTGATTGAGGGGTCTCCCTGTAAAATGGAAGTGGACACGGATTCATCTTTTCCATCATTTCCGCTGCCATGCTGCGCACACTATGCCCATGGGGGGGACCCCTCCTAGAGAAGCCACGAGGGTTGTCGTTGCAGGCCTTTAACAAAAAAACTGTGGCTATCCGGGGCTGGGGCAGGTTCTGGGTGCAGTATAAGGACTTCAAGGGCCATCTAGATTTGCTGGTGGAGGGCCAATTCACGAGCCTCTTGGGGCTTTCCTGGTTTGGGCCATTAGGGCTCACGGTCACAGGGGTAAATCAAATCCGGTTGCAGGACTTTGCCAGGATCTGTGACGAATTCCCCCGGGTTTTCAATGGCACATTGGGCCATTACACGGGGCCCCCCATCTCACTGGAACTCGACCTGGGTGTCAAGCCCATTTGCATTAAGGCCTGAGCCCCCCCACTGGCAATAAAGCCCAAAATTGAGGCCGAGCTGGAAATCAAACTTTGTAAAATTGAAGAAAAACAGTCCTGGGATCTTTAAAATTCAGGTCCCTGTTATACCTGGATACTCCCAAATATTTCTGGAATTTTTCACAATCCATTTACTGGTACCGGTTACCCAAATATACCCAGAAAGTACCAATAATTTTTTTGGGGGGGTATATTTTTGGACTGGAAATATCCAAATACACAGAAGGGGAGCTTGGTTTTGAAGGAAGGGAGGTCTGATGAAGGGTGGAATTGTGCACTGTAATATGAACATGGGGCCAAATTGATAACCACTAACTTAAATGTAATGCTGCAAAAGAATTAAATATATAATACTGTTCAGATTAATGGAACAGATCACACAGCTAGACGTCCCAACGCTGACTGGAAAAAAGCTTCCAAGTGTCTAATACCTTGCTTCTAAGCATTTATACTGGCATTGATTACACATTTTGGTATGCTTTGTGACAATTTCCTGATATAGGCTGAGTTCAGACTGGCAATTTGCCCCAGTAGGGACCCGGGCCAGCGACGACTCAATCCCGGAATAAATAGGGCGTTCACACAGGCACATCTGCCTGGCGTCCCCCACCTGTAGCCAACCCGTGCTGTTACGCTTCACCGCCGGATTAAAAAGATACCTGATAAAACCCATAGCAAATCCGAAAGCCCGTGTGTGTCGCGCGTTTCTCCGCTTCCGGGGAGTCTGAACGTGCAGCCGAAAAGCCGGGAGCAACCCGCGTTGGGCAGAAGGCAGCAGCGGTATGATTGGCTGTGCTCCGCTCCACTGCCCAATGCCATCCCGGCGCTGCGGGGTCCTCCCCCAATCGGCAAAATGTGCTTATGCGCATTAGTGCATGAGCGCATGGATGCTCATGCGCACATACACCCATACACCCACAGCCGAATTAATGGGGAAACGGTGAATATAGCACGCCTCCGGCGCGGCAGTCCGAATGCTCCCGCACGCCTCCGTCCCGTATCTTCCTGCAGCGGCCCCCACTGTGTGAACGGGAAAACCCAGTATAGTTTATTCCAGGGCTTTTTTGCTACGGCTGGCTACCGGAGCAAACTGCCAGTCTGTACTCAGCCATAATGAGTGCTTTATCCCAGTCAATTGGTGCAGAAGCCTTAGAATCAGTAGTTTACCATGCAATCCTAGTCAATGGTCTTAGAAGGAGTGCACTTACACAGATGGTAAAGAAAACACAATGCTGCATTTTGGAAAGATCAAGATGGGTAGCTGTGTTTGTCTGTAGTTGTAGCAAGAGTCCAGTAGCACCTTAAAGACTTAACATAATTTGTGGCAGAATATGAGCTTTTGTGAGTCACTGCTCACTTGTTCAGATCTTGAAAAAGGTATGGGATCTTCTGCATTCCATGATGGAAATTTCCATCATAAAGACTAAATATTTAGCCACTCTACTTCCTTCCTATATTATACTGCTGCACTCTAAAATTGTTTTAAAACTGAGAAAAGATACATGTTAACTGTGGTAAAGTTTTTTAGTATAAATATTCACAGAATAGAAACACCAGAGGGCCCCACTGTCTGCTCTTCCCATAAAAATCCAGCCCTGAATATAAAGGTGCTTACAAAGAATTGTGCTTAGATTTGAGCTCGAGTATACACTTGTGACCAGATAAATGATGCTCTTAATTCTAAACAAAGCTGTCCTGTTTAGAAAACAAAGGGCAAGTTTTTAATGAGCTATGTCGCTATTAATCTACACCAACAGTTTAAACAGCATGTTGAATTTTCCTAGGCAATATAACCAACAACAACAATGAAAGGTAAAAGATTCACATACCCCAAGGAATTCATGGTCTGAATTCACAATCTTTCCCCTCTCCAAGTTCTGCCCTCCTCAGGCACTGCCCCCAAATCGCCAGGACAGAGTTGGCAACCTTTTACTTATACATAGATTACAGACATATTGCGCTATTCCTGAAGACTGAGTAGGGTCAATGGTCTGCTTGGACAGACTACAGGGAAAGCTCAGTCTATCTGCTCTACTTGTGGCCTATTGAACTGTGTTATTTCCAGCATATTTGCCCTCCCTTCTGCTCCCCCCCGATGGTGATGCACAGTTACACATGCTTGCTTGCTTCATATAGACAACAATTTCTCTCTGTTTACAGGGCCAGGGAAGAACTTGGACTAGACACCTGACTGACATTGGTAATCAAGGGCAGGGGACCACCTTTCCCATAGTTATTCCTTATCTGTGTTGTTATTTTTCTATCAATTTACTTTAGGTAGGAAGTTAGCCTTAGGAGGAAAGAAGGTTGGGGTATGAATACCTTCTACCCAGGCAAACAGCTGGAATGTGGTTCTGGCACATTCCTATGGGAAAAAGCTAAGAAGACTGTGCCTATTCCATTCATTCTTTCAGGCTCCCCTAAAAACGAGCTTAGTGGGATTTTGTCAACCATTCATGTGCCAGGTTACCAAGCTGGAAATTGTATTCTGTTTTTCCTCCATCTTGTTAAGTTAGCTTCCTTTCTTCTGCTGAGACATTTGTTTTTAACTCACCTTGATGCCCTCCTCATCCCAGGGGAAATTTCTTTGGACTTTTAAGTATGAACTAAACCCTTACAAATATTGAGGCATTTGAAAGTTAACTATTTTTATGAAAGCAAACACCTCAACCAAAAAATTAAAAGAGGTGTAATATGTTAAAAAAATTAACAGCATCTTAACAGCATCCAATTTAACTGCTAAACTATGATTTTTTTTTTGCAACAATCTTTTAAAGAAGCTTCAATAGATGCTTTAAAAACATAATACACCCAAGTTGCTTTTGGTTTCCCAATTAAAATCCAGACAAACAGCTTTTTACAGCAATAGTATCTCCAAGTGAATACAGTATAATTCTTTCATTGACATCAGATTAGCTCCTGGAGCCAATCCAGACTTAACTGAAGACAAGAAAACCTGATTTACTCAGAGTCTTCCATTCATATCTGATTGGTTTCCAGATTGGTTGTCAATGGAAGTACTGTATATGCAAAAGCCACTTATTCTACAATTCCCCCATTCACACTGTACTTTCTCAAAAAGCTTAATGTCCGTATTCAGTTGCATCAGAGCCTCTAAGGATAAGCAAAGAGAATGGCATCCCTCTGTTTGTTAATAAATCCAACTAAATATTTCCTAGGAAAACATGCTCATGTAACTCCATTGCAAGGAGTATACATTTTAAATACATGCACAGACACACACGCACACAAAGAGAAGTATCTGGGATAATGTTTCCAAGTCTACAACATTACATTTTCTTCTGAACCATGTACCTAGCTCTATGTATCTACCATGAAAAGTATTTAAGTAAACAGTACATTTTGAAACAAGAAACTTCCTAAAATGTAGGTGTTATGTCCACGGACTGCTACTAGACGATAGCGGCAGGCAACCCGAGCTTGGTTCCAAAGACAATAGGGGCCAAGGTTCCAAACCCTCCAAGGAGTCACCTATAGGAACTCTCCAATGGGACCGTTTCAGCTGGTTGTTTGTTATGTGTTGTGTACCAATAAACCATGAACTATTAATCATGTAGCGTCCAGCTTCTCCATGCATCGAACCCAGTATGCAACAATGGCAATGAAGGTGGGATCCTGCTGAGCTGGCTGGATTGCTGGGCATCCAAGGAAGACTGGGAACAGCCACTGCTTCAACCAATGAGCACCAAAGGAGTGCAATCCACTTCCCCACAACAACCCCGCAGGATGAAGTTAGTCGCTCCGGGGGTGGGACTAGTTCCTTTGTTCGACCCTACCCGGCTGCATCACTGGGAACTGGGTCGAGGGACTCAAGTCCATCCTGATATTCTATGAAGTCACTGATGGGGAGAGGAAGAAGGGCCTCCTCATCGGCTCATATGGCCCCGCCACCTTCCCAACCTGCTCTCCCCAACTAGGGAGCCAAGGCTACATTCGAGCAGATTGTTAAGGCGCTCCAGGATCACTTCATTCCCCGGCCATCGGAGATCTCATGCCACATGGCATTCCACTCCCGGCACCAGCAACCATGAGAATCTGTCAATGGGGTACTTGGCTGAGCTCCGCAGCCTTGCCTCCAAGTGCACCTTCAGGTCCCAGCTGGAGACGACCCTCTGCGACAGACTGGTTTGTGGGCTCAGCGATGAGAAGCTGAGGCAGCAGATCCTGGAGGATGAAAAGTGCACCCTTGCATCTGCCCTCTCCACCACCACAGCTTGGGAGATGATCCATCCAGCCACAACGACTGCCATACACCGGGCAAGCATTAACCCCATTGATCCTGAAGGAGACGAGGTCCACCGGACCCAACATCTGGCATGGGGGCAATATCAAGGGCCGGCTCCACACTCCATTCCCATCAAGGAGTCCGGGCATCAAGAGTGCGCCAGCTGTGGAGACAGGCATGACCAGAAAACCTGCTGCTTCAGGGATGCTACGTGCTGGAGCTGTGATTGCTTGGGACACATTGCATGGGCCTGCCATTCCTGGGGGTCCAGAGCCCCACTGAAACAACCACAGCACAGCCGCCGGTCTGTTGTGCATTACGAGGATGACGCATCCCAAGAAGAGCTTTACCTCCTCATGAGTGAACCATCAGAACAGCCCCTAAAGCCAGACCTCAGCCCCTAAAATTCAGGTCTGGGTCAAAATAGAGGGGTCCCCTTGTTCCATGGAGCTGGATTCTGGCTCTGCGGCCTCCATCATTTCGGTGGAGACCCTTAAGAGACTGTGTCCTAAGGGGGGCCTTGCCTATGCCCATCTCCCGTGACCCTGATGGACTTCCAGAGAAACCGCATTCCTATCTGGGGTGTGGGGAGCTTCCGGGTCCAGTACTGGGGGTTTGACAACTACTTGGACTTGATTGTAGTTGAGGGCAACCTGGTCAGTCTCTTGAGCCACGCGTGGTTCACCCCTTTGGCAATCTCAATTGAGGGAGTACAGCTCTGTACCCCACAGGACTTCAGTGAGGTCTGCAGGGAGTTCCTGGCCATCTTTGATGGGACTCTGGGTTGCTACATGGGTCTTCCATGTCACTACAGCTCGACCCACATGTGGCCCCCATCCGCATGTGTTCCAGGAAGGTCCCATTCGTGCTGCGGCTGAAAATTGACGTGGAACTGGACCATCTCATAGAGCAAGGAGTCCTGGAGTCGGTCTACAATGAGGCGTGGGAGACCCCCATAGTCACCCCCGTGAAACTGAATGGGGACATCCGCATCTGCGCCGACTACAAGTGCACGATAAATAAGGCTCTTCAGGACCATGCATACCTGCTCCCTGTAAGTGAGCCATGTGCTGGCCACTTTGGCAGGGGCGAAGATCTTTGGCAAACTCAATCTCGCCTAGGCTTACCAACAGCTCCGGTTGACGAGGCAACCGCTGCTGTGCAAACAATTGTTACACATAGGGGGGCTTTCAAAGTAAAGAGATTGCAGTTTGGGGTGAGTGTGAACCCAGGGCTCTTTCAACATCTGATGGTCTCTCTTGAAAGGCATCCCGGGCATCATGCTGTTCTTCGATGATGTGCTGATCACCGCGGCAACGTCGGATGAGTTCGCCTCCAGACTGTGTGCCATATTCTGCCAATTCCACAAGGCTGGACTGAAAGTGAAGCAGGAGAAGTGCCTTCTAGGGGTTCCATCCATCGATTTCCTGGGCTTCACGATTGATGTCCGGCTAGGGACAAGGTGAAGGCCATTGTTGAGGCTTCCCCACCCAAATCCAAGGCAGAACTCCAGGTGTTCCTAGGGCTCTTGAACTTCTACCATGCCTTCCTCCCCCACAACGTGGCAGTAGCAGAGCCCTTGCACCACCTCCTGGATAAGCAAGCCCCCTGGTTTTGGGGGCCCCGCCAGGCCACCACCTTCAAAGGGGTAAGGCGCTGTTGATCTCGAACAAAGTCCTGGCGCATTTTGATGAATCCTTGCTGGTGGTTCTCACCTGTGATGCTTCACCCTACAGCGTGGGCACAGTGTTGGCTCACTGACTCCTGGACAGGTGGGAGGTGCCTGTCGTGTACTACTCCCAGACACTGTCTGTGGCAGAGCAGAATTATGCCCAGATTGACCATGAGGGCCTGGCAATCATGCCCGGCATCAAGAAGTTCCACGTTTTTGTCTACGGCTGGCCCTTCACCATTGCCACAGACCATTGCCCTCTTCTTGGCCTCTTCACCACGGACCGGCAGACGCTGCAGGTCCTCTCCCCATGGGTCCTCCGGTGGTCCATTTTTCTGTCGGGCTACAACTACACCCTTGAGCACCACTCTGGGAAGCCTATGGGTCATGCCAATGCCCTTAGCCACCTACCCCTGCCGTCCATCGAGGCCGACCTGACTCCTGCACACCACATCCTCCAGGTCCAGGACCTCCCCAACTCTCCCCTCCAGGCTGGGGACGTTGCCTGTCACTCATCCAGGGATCCTGTCATCTCTTGGTTTCTGGGCTGGGTGTTGAGGGGGTGGCCTGAGGCCACAGCCTTCACAGCTCGCCATGATGAGTTGTCCACACACAAGGGATGCCTACTGTGGGGGGACCAGGAGGTGGTCCCCAGCAACCTACGTCACCAAGTCCTGAAGGACCTACACGAAACCCATCCTGGGATCGTCCACATGAAGGCTCTGGCCAGGAGCTATGTATGGTGGCCAGGGATCGACATGGAGATGAGGCTTGGGTGAAGTGCTGTCAAACGTGCCAAGCCATCCAGCCTAATCTGCCAAGTGCACCCAACCAAGCCTGGGAATCCACCCAGATGCTGTGGGTAAGGATCCACATAGATTTCGCTGGGCTGTTTCACGGACTGCTATTTCTGGTCACAGTGGACTCCTACTCAAAGTGGCTGGAGATAAGACCTGTCTTTGCCACATCTGCCAGGGCCACCATCTGGGCACTTCGCAAGATCTTCATGACCCACGGGTTGCCAGACACCATCGTCTCTGACAATGGGACGGCATTCACATCGGAGGAATTCCAGCAGTTCCTGCACAGCAACCTGATCAGGCACGTGAGATCTGCACTGTTCCACCCCACCACCAATGGCCAGGCAGAGTGGATGGTGTGCACCGCCTGACGGAGGGAGACTGGGAGTTCCACCTGGGCCGTTTCCTCTTGGTGCAATGGACAACTCCAAATCTGGTCACTGGCTGATGCCTGGCAGAACTCCTGATGGGCCAGCAGCCCATGATCTTATTGAACAGACTGCACCCAGAAAGGTCCCCAGAGTCGCACAGCCTGTCCAAACAGAGGGAGGTGCCATGGGGGTTCTTTCTGGAGGACAACGTGTATATCTGGAACTACGGCAAGGGCTCCTCATGGCTAGCTGGCCAAATCATCCACCCAACGGGATTGGTGTCCTACGAGGTTTCAACGAGGTTGGCCAGGTCCTGCGGAGGCATATCAACCAGCTGCGGAGGCGCCTGCTCCTGGCCTTGGAGGATGTTTCTGCTCTGGTTGACAGTGAAGTGGCCTGGCCAGACAGCCCAGAATGAGAGAGTACCAATGGAAGTTTCCAGGAGCAGGCTCCTGTTTCCTTAGCTGACCCAGAACCAGGGACTCCGGCCTCAGCCACCATGCCGGGGGAGGGTCCCCTAAATCCACAGCCAAATATTCCAGTCGACCTACCAGACCGTGCTCCTGACACCCTAGTCCCAGCTCCTAGACGTTCCCTGCAGGAGCGCCAGACCCCAGCCTATCTGAAAGACTATGTCACCTAGGCTGGGCTCGAACTATGAGGGGAGGGGTGTTATGTCCGTGGACCACCACTTGGCGCCAGCGGCAGGCAACCTGAGCTTGGTTCCAAAGACAATAGGGGCCAAGGATCTAAACCTTCCAAGGAGGCACCTATAAGAACTGTGGCAGGAAGTTTAAACCCTCCAGTGGGACCTGGGGGTGGGTCTCAGGGACTGTATATAGTTGGCTGTTTCGGCCAGTTGTTTGTTATGTGTTGTGTACCAATAAACTATGAGCAGTTAATCACGTAGCATTCAGCTTCTCTATGTGTCTAACTCAGTACGCAACAGTAAGCAATAAAAAAAAATAGAAATACCAGGAATATACTTTTGGAAAACTAATCAAAAACCAACCTGACAACTGCACAGCCTAATATCATTAATGATACAACTACAATGACTTCTGACACGGTAATGATCAGAAAACTTTAATTCTGACCATATTTCTGTGACTTACTAGTTTTCAATCCCCCGGCACTGGGAGAAGCAGCAACAAGAGTGATTCATTTGACATATGCCTAACAGGAACATCAACCAACCATAACAATTTGCATATATTCCTCCCAAACAGCATTGTCTCAGTAGCATTTCTGTTCATAATATTTCCTCTCTTTGATGATCATTTTACCTTCCCAGACTTTGAAAGGGCTTTCTGAGTCTGTTTGTATTAATTATTTCATTGTATAGAGCAAAGAATTTGCTTGTGTATACACTGGCAGGCAGACAGGTACTGTCCCCACCCCCCCAGGCATTTTGCTAGCCCAGTGGTGGCAAGCCATTTGCTTGCTCTATTGAACTCATGCATACATGCATATATATCCAAATAATTAAGCAAAAATGAACAAAATTGATAGTTTGATAGACATTTTTCTTAGCATATATATGAAATAGGCCTTTTTGTGGAACTGAGGAGACTATACAGCGTCTTATGATTTTGGGGAGCCAGGTTTGTTACATCAGTTACAGACATTCTTAAGGTAGCAAATGTAAAGACTTTGGTTTCACTGCTGTGAGGTAAGTTTTGTGGTGAGCAAAGAGACAACAGAGATTACTGAGGCAAGAGTTGTACGCAAATACCAAACAAAAATGTTAGTTTTAAAGTGCATATCAGCAGCACAGATCTCCAGACAGTCAAAGGAGAAGCCTGGCTGAGACACATAAATTTACATTAGTTATGGCTTCAGAGTGTGGTTTGAAGTCTCTTCAGTACTTGCAACAGGTGCAAACAGGCTTTCCTTGACTAACCACTAGGTTGGATCCTTTCACACACAGAGGATTCCACCCACATCAGCCAGCCCTTTCCCAAAAGTCAAATAGTACAAAGTCTTCTCATCATCAGTGACAGGCCTCACAACTGGATACTTTGTCCTTTCCCAGAGGTAGAGTTAAAACACTGTGCCGTACCACAAGGCAGAGCTACCCTTCAAACTGCTCTCTTTCTGACGCAGACCCAAAAATTCTCCCTGAGGCAGACTTGAATTTACTGGTTCTATGCTTTCCTCCAACATTCCATTCCCCCTCTGAAAAGTGATTGGATGCTGGAGCAGCACTCTCATAGTCTCGGGCATGAAACAGCTGAGTGGCTGTTTTTCCCTTCAGGGGCAGGACAGCCTCCTGTCTGTCACAATATATTTTATTAAAGTGGAGGGAAACATTTGATTTAATGTGTGTATTTGGTCAGTCATCTTTATATTTTGTAGATTGTAGTAATCGTAAGGTATTTTATTTAGTACATATCATAGTATGTTAGTATTCTTAGGGTGGAATCGAAAACCAGAGAGTAGATATTACATTTGTTACATCCACCTTTCCTGGATCCATGTATCAGTCACAGATTCCTGCTAGAGCCCAGGCCAATCCAAAATGTACTGGTAGGTGTTCCTATAATTCTATCCCACTACTTGTATTTTTCCAAAGATTACCAAAACAGTGGAGGGGGCTCTAAGGCATATATCCTCATGATTCAGGCCCTGGATACTGAAATGCCTTGTTTGTTCCCACCCTAGTTCCTGCCAGGAGCATGTACAGCTCCCTGGTTCTCATGTTCCCCAAAATTCTATACAAGTACACTATTGTCCAGATTTTCAAGCTATTTGTTTTGAAGTCATGTAAAGCTCAAGTGGTTAAGACGCTGAACTGCAGACTGGAAGGTTGGTAGTTCAGCAGTTCAGGACCCGAGTGCCGCATGACGGAGTGAGCTCCTGTCTCTGGTCCCAGCTCCTGCCAACCTAGCAGTTTGAAAGCAAGAAATTGCAAGTAGATAAATAGGTACCACTTTGGTGGGAAGGTAACAGCATTCCATGTGCCTTGGCATCTAGTCATGCCAGCCACGTGACCAGGGCTGGCTGGCTGGCTCACTAGGTGAACTAGGTGTTTGCCTAGAGCGGCCGGCCCTTAGGGACGCCAAAATCCCCCCACCCCTGCCAATCCCCTCACCCCTTCCCTGGCTTGCTGGTGCACCCTGCAGCAGCAGGGTGCGCAGGCAAGCTGGCACTCAGCAGAAGAGATGGGGGTTTAAATCCCTGCCCCTTCCCTGGCTTGCTGGCATGCCCTGCAGCTGTGGGGCGCACAGGCAAGCCAGCGCTCAGAAGAAGAGACCAGCTTGTGGCGCCCTCCCCTGTCTCCAGGTCCCACTGGGAGGTTGGCATCGCCGGGGGGATGTGGGCGCCACAAGCTGGCCTCACCTAGGGTGCCCAGATACCTTGGGCCGGCCCTGCACATGACCACAGAAATATCTTTGGACAGTGCTGGCTCTTCAGCTTGGAAACGGAGATGAGCACCGCATCCCTAGAGTTGGATTCAACCGGCTTTCAAGTAAGGGAAACCTTTACCTTTACTAAAGCAGTGTTGGGTTGTTAGGAGAATATGGTATGAAAGATAATAGTTTTAGGAAGATATCTCTGCCTCATGAAATTCTCAGTGATGTCTCTAGGGGAGAGATAGAGGACATTCCTAGTAAGATTGCTAAAAAATTCTATCTATATTACATTTTTATCCTCCAAGGCACTCAAGGAGGTAAGATTTTCACATTCTATTCTAAAATTTGGTTAATTTGGAAGCATCTGTCATGTGTTCTCCAAATTCATCTGATTTAATAAGATCTATTCCAATTTTGCCCTGACCTGAATAGCTCAGGCTAGTCTGATCTTGTCAAGAGCTCAGAAGCTAAAAAGGATTGGCCATGGTATTTGGATGGTTTTTGGATGGGACACCACCAAGAAAGTCCAGGGTCACAATGCAGTGCCAGGCAATGGCAAACCACCTCTGAACATCTCTTGCCTTGAAAATCCTACATCACCATAAGTTGGCTGAGACTTGATGGCGTTTTCCACCACCATTCCAATTTTAACTGGGGGTAACTTACCAGTAATTCTGACATTTACACTAGTTTTCAGTAGATTTCTAGACAAAATTAGAAGTGCTAGATTTTAGTTAAAATGTACTAAATGACTTAGGCCCTATCTGACAAATTTAAGTCTCTGTGACTGTCTGTAGGTTAAATATTGTGTACATATGCATCACTTTATGTCTTGTCACTTTCGAACAAATATATTAACCATTTCTTTCAAAAACATGTGCTTAACATGAAATGAAAATGATACAGATGACCTGTGGTCAACTGTGATGGCCATTTTACATGTGACAATCATTATCTGATGTTGCTTTCATTATGAGCATGCATGTGTGATGTGAACTTACGAAAGAGCATCCTATATCTACTGTACCATCTGCTCAACAAATATATAGTGGCAATGTTTGTTGAGTATAGCCCTGGAGGCTTGGCAAAGCCCAAACCAAAAGTTCATCCAGGAAAACCTTTAAATAGTTGTTTTATTGGAGGTTAAAAGAGGAAATAACTGACAATGAGCTCTCTCAATAATTACCTTTTCCAGGATATAGCATAGGGCATTATTGTGCTATTCCTGGTTTAAAAAACCCTTCACTATTGCCAGAGGAAAGACCTAGGTACAAGACAGTTTTCCACTAGCCGTTTATGAATATGTCTCTCTTCATTTCTTTTTTGTTTTCATATGTTGTCATTGTAGGTCTTTTCATTTTACCCAGTTTCACTGCTGGTATTCCCTATTCATTTGTTTCTTTTCCATTATTTATACGCTGTTGACACAAAAACAGGTGTCAGCATTAGCCAATAATTCTATAGAATTTTGTCCCTGTGGTTGGGGAAAAAAGACATCTGCTTCCCACGCTGGAAGAACCCATGTCAGAAACCGGGGTTTTAAAATTGAAACAGCCTCTTCCTGAAATTCAGTACCCTCCCTTCCTTTTTGAATGCTAACCTGATGTGGAAGTAATAGCCACAAGTATGTGTATCTGTACTGATAGTCACCAAAGTGCAATTGCAGGCTAAAGTATCTGTTCACCAGTGGTGGTAGTGAGGGGGTTATAAATCCCCATCAAGGGGCACTAGTTATTGCATGCAGAACTAGCTTTGCAACTGCAGCTCAATAGGGCCTCAACTGTTGAATGTATTTATCTTTTAATCTTTTCTAAATACATTACCTGCATGTGCCTGGGGATATGCATCTGAATCAAATGAATTAATTATAAGCCTTCATTTTTTCTCACTGCAACATGAGCCTTTTTCTTTGCAATTATAATCAGTAGCTGTTTGAAATATTCTGATACAAAGGAAATAAAAGGCATAATAATAATAATAATAACAACAACAACAATAATAATAGCAACAATAACAATAAGACCAAGTTACTTCCAAGAAGTGTAGCTTACAGAAATATAGGCCTTTTAAACTTACTGAACATCAGCACTATATTCCATCACAGAGGGCATTTGATCACAGAAAGCTTAACTGTATATTTGATTCTCCTGGTTTCTGTGGTCACACATGATTGTTGTTAATATGAGAGCAACGCAGAAGATAACATGTTTGCAAATCCTAGCCAATGTAACTTTGGCAATCATATTACATAAAGATTATGTTCTTGGTGAAAACTAGGGCTCAACTTAAAGCGTTTACTGCTTTAATGTTTAATTTTTGTGCTCATATTAATTGCCAAAGCTACATTGTAAATTCTAGTCAGTCACTCAAATTATTTATAACTGTATTGAAAGATGACCTTCACTCCATCACACTGAAAGATTTTTCCGTGATTGCTTAGACAATGTTTACCTCAAAAAATATATTGCCATCACTCTGAACTGACTTCATTTACTAGTGTTGACACAAGCATGTAAAGTTGGATTGGCTGTGAGGATCTCCCATAGTCCCCTGATGGCACCCCACCTTTGGCCACCTTCCCAACGGTGCCTCCAATTCTCATGTGGTCCCAGAATTGGGAAGGGAGGGAGGTTAAGTCACCCTGTTCCTTTACTTTCCCTTGGACTGGCTCTTCACTCTCCCTCTCAGAATCTCTCCCTGAGCACATACCACATTTCCTCCATGGCAACTTGTGGAAGTTTGTTTTTTATAGATTACATCTGTTCCAGTCCCTCCCCCTTCAGAAGGCATAAAGGCTTCTTGCAGTCCTGGCTCCCCTTTTTCACCTGGTTGGCCCCTGCCCTTCTCCCACTTGCCCTTCCCTCAACTCATCCAACTCCCTTCTCTTCCCCTCCTTGCTAGGCCCAGATGCCTACCTCGTTTCACCACCCATTCCTGGACTTCAGAGAGTCTGTTGGTTGTTAGGGCTGGCTGTTTTCTGCCCCCACAGCTGCTCCTGAGCTAGCTGACTGGGGTCCTTCTAAGCAGCCTGACTCGAGGCTCTCATTGCTGAGGTTACCAGTGACCATGGCATTCCCAGCTGAGGTCATGGCACTCCTAGCCACAACAATGGGACTCTTTCTCTTCCCTCCACTCTCCCCCATTTTCTTCCCTTTCAAATGGTGGTGAGTGGAGCTCTGAAGTTGACTGGGAGCCAATGGCTTGGGCTGGAGAGAGTTGGGGAAGGAATCCACCTCTTGACATTGGTTATGTAGCATCATGACATCATGTAGTTCATTGTATGATCCCTGGTTGCTGAGGATTACCCATGAAGCATTGCTGAGGATTATATGAGGCACTGAATTTTACTCTCTGTTAAATAAATTCTGCTTCAGCAATGTCATCATGTAGTGTCTGGTTGCCTACAGAGAGTTATTATGTAATTGCATTCATATATGATTGTCAGGTAGCCCTGTCATGGGGATGGAATGTGGAGGGAGTACTCTCAGTCTACCAGTCTCTGAACATTACTATTCCTACTGTCTGTATGTTATCAGTTGTATGGCCTTGTAGACGCTCCAGCTGCAGAACTCCTAAGCTGGGAAATAATGGCTTTTAGATTGTTTACTTGCTTCTCCCGCTTGTTTAGCCCACCCACGTGAACTATACTCATTGGCTTCAGCTCATTCACTTAGTTGCCTCATTATAAGCCGCCCTGAGCCCGTTCACAGTGAGGGCGGGGTAAAAATGGAATAATTAATTAATTAATTAATTCAGGGGGTGTTTGATTGTAGTATAATTTAGGGGGGGGCTATTGTTCCCGGGCATTCCTGACACAAGCTGTACATGTGTCTTTAGTTCTGATTCACCAATAAACAGATTTCTTCTGAAGAATCCCTGTGTTGTGTGACCTGACTAAGGAGCCTGACAATGATCCCCAAATAGACTGGATTGTCCATGTGAGTAGTTCTGGAAGAATATGATACAGTAATTATAAGAAAAATGGCAGTCAAGCAGTAGAAGATACAGGAAGTAATGACTATAATCCAGATTAAACAAATTAGAGTTTGGTGGAAATATTTACATCTTTACCCTTGTCACAGCTCAGGAGGGTTGTCACCTAATGCTGCCACCACTCTGGTTCCAGGCTCCTCTGAGAAGGCCCAGAGCACCCTCCCAGGCCTTTAGACCTCCCTTTTAGCCAAAATGAGTGTGAGTACCAGGCAGAGTAAACAATGAAAATAGTTTATTTTATAGGTCAAACAAATGCAGAATAATAACAGAAAATAGGTGAAAAGAAAAGAAATCAAATGCCCTAATGCATCTAAATACATACTGTCCCTAGCTCACTATTTCAAGTGACCTTAGACTACTCACCCTTCCCTCAGGATGAGGGTTTCTTCCCCACAGCAGCCTCCCTTCTGACCCTGTTCCCTGGGAAGAACGGCTTTTTCTCTTGCACCAGTTCTCTTATTCCCCAGCCCTCTTCTTTCCTATTGGTCAAAACTGGTGCCAAAACTTCCCAAGGCCTTCTGGGGTTTGTAGGCCCAGCCTTCCCTACTGCTAGCCAGGCTCCCTGGGCCTACTAGGCCTCTGGTGGCACAGCCCAGATCATGATAACCCTGAAAGCATTAACTTTGACCAGAGCATTGAAATGGAAGAATGCTCAGTGGAATCCTACAGAAAATGCCCAGAGTTGTGTGCACTGAAACTCATACTGTTCTGTTAGGGCTCAACGTGGGAAAGCTGCATTGTGTAGGATGTAAAAATTCAAAATATCTGCATTCACATTCATCCATTCATACCAATTAAGGTGTGTTTTGGTTGATAAGCAAATGCTACAAAATTCTTAAGTAATAAAATAATCAGAAAATAAGGCATAAAATTGACAGCATCTCAAGCATCCCTGGTGAACCCCGTATTTCTGCAGTTATGATCTATGAAGTGTCCATAAAGGAACGCCTCCCCTTCTGTTTATGTTACACTTATTGTCAGAGAGGTCTTGCTGGGTTTGTAACATGTTTATTTAAATAAGCCTTCCTCCCAGAAAACACATGGTACTTTATTATTAAAAACCTTGGATAAACATTGTGCAGCTGCTCTTATTATACACCTTAGCTGCCTGTTTGTTCGAGCAGATTGTTTACAGTTCTCCTTTAAGAAATCTCTTCGCTTTAGTGGCTTGCATAGTGTGATCATTTCAAGTCCCTCAGCAAATATAGCACACCATCTAGTTGGGTAAGCAGATTGTTTACTGCTCTTTAATAAATATTTTTATGTCAGCAATTTATATTAATGTGTCCTTTTGAGCTAATACTGAACCATCCTAATTTCAGAGAGAAACTGGCTACCTGTCAACTGCATTAGAAATTATTCATCTTTTCAGCAAAATGTCCAAAGAGCTGGGAAGATTTTGTTTCACAGGCACATAAGTTTTAAATTTTGAATAGGACAGTTGCAATAGAAGATATTTTGTGTCTGAGAGACTTTTGCAAGAGTTTTTGTGAAATGAAACCCTGGCTTTACCTGGAGTTTCCAAAGAGGAATTTATAACTGTCTCACTAGAAGTCTCTGCGGCCAGATATGTAAAAATGATCTATCCATGTGCAATGGTACTTTGCTGGCATCACAGTTAATCCAGGGCCTTACTTGTAAAATATACTGCGTTAGCATGCAAAAAGTATGTACCAAGGCTATGATGTGTACCTAGGCATGACAATCCATTTTTTAAAAATACACTGGCCACTTACAATGCTGCATGGGTAGTTGTTCTTCCATGTTTAGGATAGGCTTTTGAAATTCAAAGCCATGAACTGCTAGAAGTGTGTGTTTGTTGAAAACATTCACTTTGGAGTGGTTTGAAACTAAAAAGAAGAAATAACAAAAATTCACTTTAATCCCGGTTACAACTCCTCATCTCTAAATTTACCACACAGCGCACTGTGCTGCACTGCAACATCACAGCAGAAGAAGGTTCCTTTTGCTTATCTCTTACAACTCCTGTCCTATCACCTTTTATGGGACCTGGATGAGACAATTGGGTGGAAACTTGTTATTTGGATGCTTGTAGATGCCTCTGCCATTTATTCAACACTCCTAGGAGGAGTCTGGAAATTTGTGGTGATGTGAAGAAAAAGAGGATGGCTGCAATCCTTCATCGTTCTCTATGGTTGCCAGCCTCCCGTTGGCACCTGGAGATCGCCTGCTACTACAATTGGTCTCCAGAAGAGCAAGATCTGTTCCCCTGGAGAAAATGGCTGCTTTGGAGGGTGGATTCTATGACATTATAACCTGCCAAGGTCCCTCCCCTCTCCATCCCCAGGCTCCACCTCCCTAAATCTCCAGATATTTCCCAGCCTACAGCTGGCAACCCTACCTTTCTCTCTCAAGCAGACATGAGGAACCTTGGGGACTAGAGAGAAGAGCTAGCTATACTTTCTAAAGTAAGAGGAGGTGAGGTTCAAATCCACTTGGAAGATGTGCCTATTACTGTGGAAGATACTGGCCTAATTCTAAATATATATTCCAGTTGTGATGAAAAATGCTATGAACTAAGGGTGTGCAAAAAAATGGGGGGGGGGGATTTTTCAGATCTGGGTATACTGGACCTGAAAAATACCAGTATTTCCTGGTATTCCCAAATCCCAATACCAGTGTAGTATTCGGATTTGAGATCTTCCAGGAATCCTGAAATTTTTTGACTCCACCATACCCTATGGGGACCATTATACTCAATGATCCCTGTGGAGTATAATGGGGAATTGACCTGGGGTATCTGAAGGTCAGGAGGGGTCTGTTTTTTGAGGTAGAAGCACCAAATTTGCAGCATAGCTGCTGGTGCCTCTCTTGAAAAAGATTGGACCATGGGGTCCAATTCTATGGACCCACAAAGAAGATGCCCCCAATACTCCATTGTTTCCAATGGAGGGGGGGAGGCATTCAAAGGGATTGCAGCCCCTTTAAATGCCTTCTCCAAGATGTGAGTTTTCCAAAGACATTTAAAGGGACCAAGAGCCTTTTAAACCCCATTTAACTGTGGCTTTCTGGCATTCTTGGATAATCTCAGATATTTTCAGGGTTTTATCTGGGGTGGGGGAGGCAGCTGTATTGGATAGCCAAAAATAGACTGTGATCTGTGTTTGGCTGAGAAAATATCCAAAAAAATTGATAAGATATTTTTGGAAGGTGTGTGGCTTGGATACAGCTGAATGCACATCCCTACTATGAACTTTCCCAGGGTGAGGTTCAGCAGACAAGACAGCTGTACTCAATTGCTGGAAATGCCCACAGGCTGTGCTTTGCATCTCCCCACCTCACAATGGTTGGCTCTGAGCAGCTGCCAAATGGACAGGGGTGTGGAATAGGACAGTGGTGGTGGCATCAGGAGAAGTTACTGGGGATTGTCAAGCTTCAATGGGCAGAGGGTAGGGTTGACAATTCTGAGTTGGGAAATTTCTGGAGATTTGGGTGTGGAGCCTGGGGAGGGCAGGATATGGGAAGGAGAGGGTATAATGCCATAGAGTCCACTTTTCAAACAAGCTTGACCCAGAACATCAACTATAGTTTGCATCTAACAGACATTGACAGGGAATGGATCTTGTATTTATTTTATTTTGTTATGTATTAAAGCATTGCCATCACAGAGTATTCTTCAATGGTTCAAAGTGGCACAGAGCATTCCAAACATCTGGGCAGACATACGGAGTTGTATGTCTCTAAAGGGCATACATAACATTGACCTTTACTGCATATATAACAAATCCTCAACTTCCTAAATTCCCTTTTTCTATTTCTTTGGCTGGGCAGTCCCTTTTCTTTCTTCTTTACTTGGCTTCTGTCCCTCACAGTTGTTTAAATGTACTTAGATATATGCTGACCCAGCTTAGGGAACTGAAGGGCCAATCCTTCTTTTGCCTTTGCCTGTTAACGACACACAAGAAGCTAATGGTAATTCAAAACTAAGAAACTGTTTCATTTCACTTTTGAGGGGAAATGGTCAGATAGGTATCAGGTTTAGGACTTAGAAGGTGAACAGGCAACAGGAATGAGGTAACTTAGTATAAATATCAACAATAGATGGTTTGTCACACGCAGGTAGCTGTTTTGTAATACAGATGGGCTTTAAGACTGTGGAGAGAGGTTTGTTGGCTGTCACTGCTTAAATAAACAAGCATAAGCTTCTTCATTCCCAAAATACTTGAGTTAGTGAAGGCAGGGACATTCAGACAAGCTTAACCACTTGATAGGAATCACCACCACCCCTTTACTAGGAGCTATTTTCCTTAGGCAAGAGCTACTTGTCCCACTTTCCTAATTCAGGATCCTCTTTGATCCTCTCCCTCTGCTTAACTCTCCTTCACTCTTCCCATTCCACTCTCAACTGTCATCCTTAACTGCCACTCTTAACTGCCACTCTCAACTGATGAATTCCATCTGAATCCCCTGCCACACAAGGTTCCCAGACTGGGTTAAAGCATTAACCATGTAGTGTCTGTTGCAGCATACATAACAAGCTCACTTGCAGCAATACTGTGTCTTTCTTTGGGAATCCAATGCTGCTCTGAATAGGTGTTAGCCAAAGAACAGCCCTGAACAAGGTCACAGTCTGGTAAACCAAATGTTGGCCAGCCAAGGTGTCATTCTTGACAAGTCCATTGTATAGCGTTTGAGTGGAAATAGTTCTCCAACAAGAAGCCAGTCACTGTGTTCACTTGCTAATCCTGAAGAGGGCTATTGCAAGGCCATTTAGCTCTTCACAATGCAGATTAATAAAAACCAGTCCCCCTCCCCCCAAAACACTTGCCCAATATAAAAAATGTTGAGGAAGAAAATGCCATTCTGACAAAATGATTGGAAGTAACTGACTTCCTTTTGACAGAAATTTAGAAGGCCACACAGGACAACTCATTCTCCAAATTTTGCACAGGCCATCCATGCTTATTCCTAGCACTGTCTTTGATTTAATGTGTGGGATGCTGTAGTAATCATATCCAGATGTCATATGACTGAAAGGCAGACCACCAGACTGGTAAAAAAATTATATGCTTGATTTAATAGAGGAAATGATCCTCCAAGTGAGTTTTCTATACCCAGGATAAAATTACAGGAAAATGTTTCATGCAGACTGCTTTATATGTTTGAACTAACTGGGAGGCACAGAAATCTTGTGCCAATTATGGTAACTGCCATTTAATCATTATGGATCTGTTGATTGGACAACAAACACCCACAGTACCTGCTTCACACACTCGTGTACTAACAGAGGTTAATTCAGGTGCACTGGAAGCTAAACATGCTTAATAATTGTTGCTGGAAGAGGAGCCCTGCAAGTTCCAAGCAGCAAAATGGAGCTTCCTGAGGCTCAGCTGCATGTCTGAACAGCTGTGCTGATGCCACACACCTTTGAAGGACTTACCCATGCCAGTCCTAATTGTATGAAATTTTCCACCTTGGTGGGCAGTAGTGATTGGTGCTGTATCCTTATGACGGTTAGAAGATTGGCTAGCAGCAACACAAGGAGGAATGGAAGAAGAAGAACTTGACACAATGACGTCTGGAAGTAATGAACCATCAGGAAGGACAGTAGAAGGGGCTGATGGAACAAGAGGTTGGATGACTGATCTGGATTTTCAACAATGGTAGGAAGCTGATGACTCCTTGCAAGAGGTACAGAAATGGGTGGCCATCAGGGAAGGTCAGGTTCTGGATCTCAACAGGTGATGAGACTGCTGAGGTTTGTGCAAGAGAGGGGCCTGTTATGGAGGGTGACATAAGGCACCAAGGCTGAGGAGCTCTGGTAACTGGTACCAAGGCAAGGCAGATCAGTAATATTTAGTGTATGGCTGGACACCTTGAGGACCCTTAGTAATGTTAGAGAAAGGATGGGGAGGGTGTTGAGAAGTGGCCCCATATGACCCAGAAGCTTATGTGGAACACTTATAAGAGATGCTTCATCAAGCTCGAAATGAGGTGGTACAACATCTTTTACAGGCTCAACAAACTCAGAAAAGGTTGTATAATAAAAGAAGTCCAACAGCGGACATTAGAAGAAGGAATGTTAGTCTTGGTAAAGGCTCATGTGTAGGGACAAAAGGAGATGATCCTTGGGTAGGGCCCTCTTCTATAGTGGGTTGAGTGGGGAATAATGGTGATGTAAGAGTGGATAAAACCAGGACTCATACTAAGTGTCTTCATATTAATGTGTTGAAAGAATGGAGGAAGGTTGAGACTTTATTTAAAGTAGTGGAAGAGCTGTTGGAGGAACAGAGTATTCCTCAATGGAACATAGGAATAGCTGCTGTACCAGAGGTTCCCAAGGAAGGGTTAACATTACAACAGCAAAGGGAACTGCAGAGGTTACTGGAACAGTATCAGAGTTTATTTTTATCATTGACAAGCCGTACAGATGTTATTGAACATGCTATTGAAACAGAGATGGGAAAGATTGTCAGAGAACCAGTATGGCTCTTACCTAAAAAGACATGGGATTCAGCGAGGAAGGAACTTGAGGCCATGTTGCAGGCCGGAATAATCAAGCCTTCAGTTTGTCCTTGGAAAAGTCTCTTGATGATTGTGCCCAAGCCAGATGGTACCATTGACATGTGTTTGGACTTTCGGAGTGTCGATTGAGTTTCATGTTTCAATGTGTAGCCTATGCCTTGAGTACCACAGTTGTTAGAACAGCTGAGAGAAGCTTGATACCTAACAACTCTGGATATGACCAAGGGTTATTGGCAAATATATCTACAGGACTGCCTCTCCTGGTATACCCCCTGAAGAGCATTACACTCTGGAGAGAAGAACCTATGGGTGGTTTTTGGCCTGAAAAACATACAGCTGTCCTCAACCAGAGCCAGGGCTTTTTCAGCCCTTGCCCTGACAGGACCTTATGCAATTCTGCAGGGCCTGTAAGACAGAGATGTACCACCAGACCTATGGCTGAGGACTGCAATGCTTTCCATCTAGCCCGGCACTTGCATTCCTTTCCACTCCCCCCATGGGGTAAGGTTGCAATTTGATTTATTTTCAGTGCCATCTGAAATTGTTCTTTATTTATTGTTTTAATTGTTTTAACTTGATCCGTAAATGTCTGTTGGAATTGCTGTTCACCACCCTGAGCCCTGTGTGCAGGGAAGGGTGGTCTATATGTCGAATTTATAAGTAAATAAAATAAATAAATACCCCTCTGGATACAAAATCAGGAATAAACAGCTTCTGCAACTTCATGGGGTTTGTATCCCTTTGTAACTATGCCATTCGGGTTCCAAGAGGTAGCAGCCATGTTTCAAAGACTTGTAGATTGGTTGCTGAGTAACTGTCAGGGCATATATAGATGACATCATAGTGTTTAATCAAATGTGGCCTGAACATATACAGATCTGAAGGAGGAGTTTGAGACAATGGAGCAGGCAGGGTTGCATCTTATCACTTGGAAGTGTATTTTGGCCCGTCTTCAGCTACAGTATCTAGGACATATTGAAGGAGGAGTTGTGAAACCAGTAAAAGAGAAGGTGGAGGCTTTGCAACAGTTCCAATCCTGTGCTCATAGAAACAAATGTAGCAGTTGCTCGGTTTAGCAGGGTATTATAGCAATTTTGTAGCTCATTTAGCTATGGTCATGGCCCCACTATTAGATCTGTTAAAGAAAGCCATTAAAAAGCCTCTGCCAGAAAGCTTAAGAAATATTGCTCTGCCAGAGAGCTTTAGAAATCTGATGTTGCTCTGAGTGCTGTCATCACTTCTGGTGCTATTTAGCTCAGATTTTGCTAAACCATTTTGTTTGTATACTGTTGCTTTGGGAGTAGAATTAGGGGCAGTGCTGGATCAAGAATAAGATGGCATGGAACATCTAATCACGTTCTTAAGTAGGAAGCTCTTTCCATGTGAACAAGCATATTCAATGTTGGAAAGAAAGAAAGAAAGAAAGAAAGAAAGAAAGAAAGAAAGAAAGAAAGAAAGAAAGAAAGAAAGAAAGAAAGAAAGAAAGAAAGAAAGAAAGAAAGAAAGAAAGAAAGAAAGAAAGAAAGAAAGAGGGGTGAGGGAGGGAGAGAGAGAGGCAGGAAGTAAGTAAGTAAGGAAAGACGGGAGAAGGGAGAGGGGGTAAAGAGTGCGAGAGAGAGACAATCTCAGGAGTTGGGGGGGGCTCTGTCTGTCTTCTTCTGCTGGCCCATTTGAGCCGGGGGTGGGGTGGGGCCTGGAGAAGCTTCTCCTGACTGTCTGCTTTGGCAGGCAGGCGGGAGAAGCAGCAGGGGGTGGAGGGGCCTGAAGATGCTTCTCCTGTCTGTCCGTTTTGGCGGGCAGGTGGGAGAAGCAGCAGCAGGGGTGGGAGGGCCTGGAAAAGCTTCTCCCAGCCATCTGCTTGGGCAGGTGGGTGGGAGAGGTGTCACCAGGGGTGGGGGGCCTGGAGCTGCTTAGTCAGATGGGAGGTGCTGAAATTGGGACCGCGGCAGGTGGAACAGTGCTGCCACTGCCGCCCTCCCATGGCTCCCCCAAAGGCCTGCTTAGTCAGTTGGGGGGGCACCAAAATCGGGCCCATAGCAAGTGGTTCAGCGCTGCCGCCATGGCCCTCCAATGGCTCCCCCAAAAGCCTGGTTAGTTGGGCAGAGGGGTGCCGAAATTGGGCCCGCGGTGGGCAGTTCAGCACTGCCGCCACCCTCCAACAGCTCCGCCAAAGGCCTGCTTAGTCGGGGGGGGGTGCTGAAATCTATAGCAGGGCCCAAGGAATCTGCGGGGACAGTTCGGGAGGGAGAGGGAAACAGGACTTCTCCGGCTGGGCTGCTTCAGCTGCCCAGCCAGAGAAGCCCCGGGCCTTTCCCTGTGCTCACTCTGCAGATGGTCCTCTCCTGTCAGAGGACCAGAGCAGACTGAGCTGAAGACGCTGGCCAGGGCTGACATGGGTGGGACTCCGGCAAGCAGCCAGTCAACCCAGACAGCATCTTCTGACTGCCAGTTCTTGCAGCCTACCACGGTTGGCGCGCATCAAACTTTGTGAAGCAAAAACTCAATTATTATAAGGACAGGATTGTGTAAACCCTTTACCCTTGTGACAGATCATGCAGCAGTCCTCCATTGGATGAAGGAATGGGGGAGACCAGAATGACAGTACAGTAGTGAATGCTGGCTTTACAGCCATATTCTTTCAAAGTGCAACATCAAGCAGGCCAGCAGCATGCTATTTCATATATATTTTTTTCACACTGGTACCCTCAGGTGATGGGAGCTCAACAATTCAAAAGGGGAATAGAGTGTGGCTGGGAGAGGAGTCCTGCAAGTTCCAAGCTGCAAAAGAGGGCTTCCAGGGGCTCAGCTAAAGTGTGAACTGTGCCAACACTGGCATACCCACACTGTTGTAAGTGTGGGGCCCATATCCAGAGCAGAGGACCTTAAATAGAAACAACTTATTGTTGGGGGGGAGAGGCAGACACAGGCCGAATCTGCATTTGTCTTTCCCACCAGTGTCCCAGCCTTTTGACTCCATCTTAAAAAAAACTGTCCACATTAGGTGTCGTTTTCACACCTCAATAGTGCTAGCATACTTTCGCACATCCAGATATGTTTATTGTCCTTCCGGGGCGGCTCCACAGTCATTGCACCTCCGCACTGCTTTAAAAGAATCTTCTCCAAACAACATCCAAACAAGCATAGAGAAAGACGGCGTCACAGCAGCTCGCAACTGATTAAAAAATGCAAATGCAGATTCAACCACAGAGAAAACAGTAAACAACTTTTAAAGTACTCTGGCACTCCAGCCACAGCTGGAGAGCAAGATTTTAAGCTGGAAGAAGAGGCCAGACTGAGAGGGACAACAGAGGAAGCCTAGGAGAGGCTGTTTAGTGGCAACAGACCCATTAGTTAGGAGGAGAAAGCCTCATCCCCTGAAGTAATTCCAGAGTTAGAGAGAAAGGTTAGCCTGTGAGGAAAAAGAGTCTCGGTTAGTATGAGAAACATCAAGTGTCTGGGGGAGGCTTCAGAGACAGAGCAGAGAAACTGAGTTAAGAGGAAGCTGATGTGTGGAGCAGAGGAAAGGAGAAGCAGCAAAGATACTTTGGCTCAAGGTTGTAAATCAGCTTGACCTCAGAATGTGCCTAATTAAGAACTGATAAGGTGCCTTCAGAGGAAGGTGGGGGGGTTGGTTGGAGATAAAGGACACTGGCAAGCAATAAGAAAAAGCCCTGTAGAACTGTAGCCACTTGAAAGCAGGCTTTAAGAATGCTGGTAATTGTTGCTCATACTTAAGGTTCCTTTAATAATGGCTCAAGAAGTTACATTGCTTGCATTATTGTTAGGCCTTGAGATCACAGTAGTCGGGTGTTACAGGATACAAATGCTAAATATATTAGGCTTGCTTTGGGCATGTAAAGGGTCAGCCTCAAGTGTAATTTGTCAGAAGGGCAAGAGATATCTTGGTCTGAGATCAATATACATCACATAATAAAATGAAATGTGATAAGAATGACAATTCAGCCTGAAACAGTTGAAAGAAGCGACAAATGTATATGTTGTACAGGAAAACTCACCCGTAGTGGGGATCATTTGCAAACTCATAAGGTCACTGCAGTCCTTGCCCCTCTGTCACCTCACAAGCCACTACTTTCTCACATTCATCGTTAAAAGCCAAGCTAGATATGACCACAGGGGCAGGGGGGTCCTGCATGTATATATATTTGTGCATCCATTCATGTGTGAAGCAGTACTGAAGGTCTGCTTTTGTTACCAAAATGAAGAGCATGGACAAGGGGGAGCCTAGCAGCTTTCCCCCACCTTACCTTGTGGCATTCTGTCATTTTAAAGATTTTACATGTGCCTGGCTGAATTAAAAGTGCTGGGAGCAATGGCATACAACTGGTCTTTTGTTTTTAAAAACAGGAGCTGTCTGACAGGGAACAGGGGGAGAGGTGATCCTTGCAGATATGAGGGTAGTTAACCTGGATTGCAGGTGTGCTCCTGTATCCCCCATTTGCAGGGGAGGTTACACCGACACAGTATTACCCTGCAAGCAAGGGTTGCCAGTCTTCAAGAGGAGATTTTCCAGAATTAAAACTAATCTCAGGGCTACAGAGATCAATTTCCCTGGATAAAATGGGTGTTTTGAAGGCTGGACTCTGTGACATTATACCCGGTTGAGGACCCTCCATTCCCCAAACCCTGCCTTCTCCAGGCTCTACCCCTCCCCCAAATCTTTAGGTATTTCCCAACTCAGAGCTGGCAGCCCTACTAGTTCCTGTGTAAGCTCTCCCCCATCTATATTGCACAAGCATACTCCTAGCAATTGTTGAAGGAGGAAAGATTGGTGCAATAATGCACAGTGTAGGTGCAGGGAGAGAAGGCTGGACAATTCTGCTTGTCATGGCTGTGGTCAGCCCCCCCCCCCCCCGCTTTCCTGTGTGAGTTGCATTGTCCTTGCAGGCCCAGTTGGAGGTATGGAGGTATGTAATAGTGTAAAGACTCTGAGCAGAGCATTGTTAGACATATTCTGCAATGTTTGTTCTCTCCCTTGGCCATTTGTGCTTTAGTGCTTCCTTTTTGAGCAAAGAGCCTTTTCTGTGGGATTCCCATAACTAAAGTCCCCCCATCCTTGAGTGTTCAAAGTGTGTTCAACATGAGGTCAGAGAGAGATAGTCTTACGAGGTACGCCCTATCACCGGAGCTATGGGTGTCCTGCTTGGAGTTTATTCCTGGTGTCGAGCCTCCTATAGCTCCCTGCTTCAGGGACTGCTAAACCATTCCAAGGGCTGTGCATTTACCCCCTGAAAGTTTGCATGAGTCCCCCCTGCCTTTGGTCTCTCTTTGTGAGATCAATTTGAGGCACTGATTTCACCTAGAAAGCTATAAGTTTGGCTATTGTGTGGAGAGCTCTCAACACACAACTGTTCCTTGTGGAACCGGAACTAGATCTCACCCAGAAGAGTGACCAGATAATTAAATATCTTCAAGAAAAAACTCATTAAAAACTTGAGGAAAAATATAGGATCATATTGAATGAATTCAATGTGTGAAGTTGTGGAAGCAATAAAAAACCAGAAAAAAAGCCCCTGGTCCAGATGGCCTCCCTGCTGAACTATACCAAATTTTTGAGGATCAGATTAGTTCACCATTTAAAGAACTCATTCAAAATATTGGTTCAGCTGGGAAACTACCGAGCTCATGGCATCAAGCATTAATTACCCTAATTCATAAAACCGACACAGATGATAAGGATATTAAAAACTATGGACCTATATCCCTCTTAAATGTCGACTATAAGATATATGCAAATATTTTGGTGATGAGATTAAGGAAAGTATTATCTCAGGAAATTCACCAAGATCAAGCGGGATTTTTGCCAAGAAGGCAAATCAAAAATAATATGCGGACAATTTTAAATGTAATAAAGTATTATGAACACCACTCAGAGAAACAACTGGCATTAATGTTTCTGGATGCAGAAAAGGCCTTCAACAATATATCATGGGAGTTCATACTCCAAAAATTGGATATTTGGGAGTGTGGAACTCGATTCTTAACAATGATTCAAGCAATATATGTGACACAATAGGCAAGTGTGATCATCAATGGAGATATGTCAACAAATATTGAGATCCAGAAAGGCACACATTAGGGTTGCCCCTTATAGCCTCTACTATTCATTTTCACACTCGAAACACTGAATGATACCGTCAGGAAAAATGCTCAGATACAAGGCCTTAGAGTAAAACGGGAAGAGTTTAAGTTACTGGCATTTGCGGATGATATAGTTTTCATATTGGAAAATCCAACAGAATCAATTACACACTTATTAGTAATGATACAGGAATATGGACATGTTGCTGGATTAAAAATTAACTTAAAAAAACTAAAATAATAAAAAACTGCACATATAGTATGACAAAAGAAATACAAAAGACAACAGAAGTAGAGATAATGAAAAAAGTTAAGTATCTAGGAATAACACTATCCAATAGGAATAGTACACTTATGGAAGATAACTATTATAAACTTCTTGAGGACATTAGAAAATACCGACAACGATGGAAAGGTATACATCTATCTCTAATGGGCAGAATAGCGACCATAAAAATGAATATGCTTCCGAAGTTCCTCCTTTTAGCTCAAAATATGCCCATATTAAAAAAACAATTTTTAAAGGAAATGGATAATATTATAAAGAAGTTTATTTGGTATCCCAAAGGGGCTAGGATTAAATGGAAGACTCTCCAGGATAGAAAGGAAAGGGGGGGATTTGGTCTACCGAACTGGAGGCTGTATTACAAGGCGGCAGCACTAAGTTGGATAAAAGAGTGGGTAAGTTTGGAGAACATTAGAATTTTGAACCTAGAAGGGCACGATCTTAGGATGGGGTGGCATGCATATGGGTGGTATGGGAAGGACATGATATATTCTAACTTTGGGCATCATATGATAAGAGGAGCCCTAGTACGAATCTGGAATGAAATGAAAGAAAGATATTATAGTATGACACCAAAGTGGGTATCCCCATTAGAAGCATTTATAAAACCTTCCCTTATCAACACTATGAAGTACTGTTAGATAAGAACAACAAAATAAAGTCAGAGAAGAGCTTACTATGGCCGAGGACAGACTGGCAGTTTGCCCCGGTAGCCAGTCGTTGCAAAAAAAACCCGGATTAAACTAAACCGGGTTTTCCCGTCCACACAGCGGGGGCTGCTGCTGGAAGCTACGGGACGGAGGCGCGCGGGAGCGTTCAGACTGCCGCGCCGGAGGCATGCTATATTCGCCGTTTCCCCATTAATTCAGCTGTGAGTGTATGGGTGTATGTGCGCATGAGCGCTCATGCGCATAAGCGCATTTTGCCGATTTTTTTTTTTGCCCTGCAATGCCAGCACCGCATTGGGCAGTGGAGCGGAGCGCAGCCAATCACACTGCTGCTGCCTCGTGCCCAACGTGGCTTCCGCCTGGCTTTTCGCCTGCGTGTTCAGACTCCCCAGAAGCGGAGAAACGCGCGACGAACACGGGCTTTCGTATTTGTGACGGCTTTTATCAGGTGTTTTTTTAATCCAGCAGTGAAGCGCAACAGCACCAGTAGGCTATGGGTGGGGGACGCCAGGCAGATGTCCCTGTGTGAACGTTCCATTTACTCCGGTATTAAATCGTTGTCGGCCCGGGTCCCTTCCCGGGGCAAATTGCCAGTCTGTCCTCGGCCTATCTCTCTACAAGATTAAATTAACCTGGTGGGAAGCTACACAACTTCAATCCAGATATGCTAAGGATGCGATAATAGGCTGCCAAGAGTCTAAAACACAATTAGATAAGATTTGGCTGTCAACTAGTGATAAAATGGTTCAGAAACTTTATAAATTTTTGTTAGAAGAATATACGCAAGATGAAACTGTTAATTCAATGATAGTAACTTGGATGAAAGACCTAGGGCATCCCATTGATATAGATAAATGGACGAATACATGGAAGTCCTTAAAGTATATGAGAGCTACTAACTATAAAGAAAACATCTATAAAGTATTCCTTCGAAGGTACTGGTTTTCAGATAGTGTAGCTATGTGTAATGCATCATTATTTAAAAATTGTTGGAAATGTAAAACAAACCTGGGAACTTTTTTTCGTATGTGGTGGCATTGTGGAAGAGTCTATAGTTATTGGAAAATGGTGCAGAAGATGATATTAGAAATTATGAATATAAAGATCATTCTGTATCCCAAAATAGCTCTATTAAATATGATCCCGGAATGTTATAAGCAGAATGATAGATATATGTTAATTTATATCTTAATGACTGCCAGAATTTTGTTAGCCAAATACTGGAAAGAAGAAAAGATTCCCACAAGAAAAGAAATAACTAGTAAGTTATTAGAAATAGCAGAATTGGACAAATTAAGCTTAATACTTCAAAGGAAAAATGACAATTTTTTTTGTAAGATGGGCATGCTTGTATAATTGGATAAATAATGTTTGGAAAATATAGACTCAACTGTATATATATGGAACATATGAAAGGCGATTTATTATATGAAACCTGATAAAGTCTTTAAAAAAAAGAACCTGACTAAATCATATTTTACCCCCAACACACCCTGATTCCACCCTGTTCCTTGCTGGTACTGGAATTACACTGCACATCAGCACATTGTGAGATACGCTGGCATATCTTCTGGATACAGCAGCGTATCTTTGATTTATAGTGGCATAGGGCTTACTTGCCATCCTAAGCTGTTCAAAGACCAGGCTTAGGATGGTGTGGTTGTTATACCACAAGAAAACATTTGAAGACCCCCCCTAAACCCTAAGGCTATTCAAAAATGGAATTTTAAACTCAATAGATAATTAAAATATTTCTTTCCCCCTTTTATTTCTTTTGTGCTATACACTCTATTTTCTTGGTGGTATTACTGCAAAAAAGGGAACTCTTAACATTGACTACACTTAAGATTTAAGTAATCTCTTCAGAGAAAAACCCAGAAACATTTATTTCCTTAGTGCTGAACTGTAAAGGAATACAAAGTACCTTCCATATTTTCTGCAGGGATTTACTGGAAGGTGGAATTGGCTGCTATGATGCTTCATCCCAAGAGTTTCAGCTGTTGAAACATCTTGAAATCTTTGTTGAATCCACATGGACATATATTGAACAGCACCAACTCCTGGCTTGCCAACTGCCTTACTCTTAAAAAAAAAAAGATAAATCACTCTTTGCAAGCTATCCATCACTGAGGGTCTGATGATATGGGCAGAATCAATGCACAACTCTGACTTAATCAATTGAGTTGCTAATAGAGATTTTATTTATAGAAATGATCTAGAAGCACACTCCCATCACTGAGAAGCAAGCAGATGGCATTTGAAGAAGCAAAAGATACCTTGATTTAACCCCCAAGTTTCTATCTCCAGTTTGATAACAAATTTGAAAAGGTCACTTTCATTCTTTGTAACTAGCTTTGTGGTGGTCCTCAGCATCCATTGAACTAATCTACTGAGAATGACATAAATTGGCAGGGACTAGAAAATGCTGGCAGTTTCATTGCATTCATTGCTAATGTGATACATGAATCAAAGGGTTACAATTAAACATAGAATCATAGTTGAAAGGGACCTCCAGAGTCATCTAGTCCACCCCCCTGCACAATGCAGGAAATTCTCAAATATCTTCTCCCACACCCCCAATATCTCCTCCCCCAAAATTTTTTTTGATAAAAAGGCATCCTCTGACTTCAGATTTTTTTTGTAGTGCTTTAGATCACCTATTGCCTCCCCCCCACAAGTTAAAGAATCCATTCATCAACTTGCTTGTTTCATTCTCCAAAGACATATAATGAGCAAGGAACTCTATTGTTCTACAGCTAAAAACATAAGAGAAGCCAATGTTGGATCAGGCCAATGGCCCATCCAGTCCAACACTCTGTCACACAGTGGCCAAAAATACCAGGTGCCATCAGGAGGTCTACCAGTGGAGCCAGGACACTAGAAGCCCTCCCACTGTTGACCCACCCAAAAACCAAGAATACAGAGCATCACTTGCCCCAGAGTCCCTATTTATACCTTGTAGCTAATAACCACTGATGGACCTCTGTTCCATATGTTTATCTAATTCCCTCTTGAAGCCATCCATGCTTGTAGCTGCCACTACCTCCTGTGGCAGTGAATTCCACGTGTTAATCACTCTTTGGGTGAAGAAGTACTTTCTTTTATCCATTCTAACCCGACCGCTCAGCAATTTCATTGAGTGCCCATGAGTTCTTGTATTGTGAGAAAGAGAGAAAAGGACTTCTTTCTCTACCTGCTCTATCCCATGCATAATCTTATAAACTTTGATGATGTCACCCCTCAGCCATTGTTTCTGCAAGCTAAAGAGCCCCAAGTGCTTTAACCTTTCTTTATAGGGAAAGTGTTCCAAACCTTTTATCATTCTAGTTGCCCTTTTCTGCACTTTTCCCAAAGCTATAATATCCTTTTTAAGGTGTGGTGACCAGAACTATACGCAGTATTCCAAATGAGGTTGCACCATTGATTTATATAGGGGCATTATGATATTGGCTGATCTGTTTTCAATACCCTTCCTAATAATCCCCAGCATAGCATTGGCCTTTTTTATTGCAGTCACACACTGTCTCAACATCTTCAGTGAGTTATCTACCACGACTCCAAAATCTCTCTCTTGGTCAGTCTCTGCCAATTCAGACCCCATCAACGTGTATTTATAGTTAAGATTTTTGGCTCCAATGTGCATCACTTTGCACTTGGCCACATTTAATGCCATTTGCCACATTGACGCCCACTTGCCCATCTTCAACAGATCCCTTTGGAGTGTCTCACAATCCTCCCTGGTTTTCATGACCCTGAACAAATTTCTGCCATCTGCAAATTTAGCCACTTCACTGCTTACTCCCAACTCCAAATCATTAATGAACAAGTTAAAAAGCATTGGACCGAGTACTGATCCTTGCGGTACCCCACTGCTTACCACCCTCCACTGAGAAAATTGCCCATTTATACTCACTCTCTGTTTCCTATTAATTAGCCAGTTTTTAATTCACAAAAGAACTTGTCCTTTTATCCCATGATTTTTGAGTTTAGTTAGGTGCCTTTAATGAGGAACTTTATTGAAAGCTTTCTGGAAGTCAAGGTAAACAATATCTATTGGGCCCCCCTTGTCCACATATTTGTTCACCCCCTCAAAGAACACTAACAGGTTAGTGAGACAAGATGTTCCCTCACAGAACCCATGCCGAGTTTGCATCAATAGTTTTTGTTCATCAATGTGCTTACTCATTCTTTCCTTAATTACAGTTTCCACCAATTTACCCGGTATCGATGTCAGACTGACTGGCCTGTAATTTCCCGGATCTCCTCTGGAACCCTTTTTAAAGATGGGAGTGACATTAGCTACCTTCCAGTCCTCAGGAATGGAGGCAGATTTTAATGAAAGACTACATATTATTGTCAGGAGATCCGCAAGTTCACATTTGAGTTCTTTCAGAACTCTCGGATGTATGCCATCCAGGTGTTGTGATTTATCAGTTTTTAAGTTGTCTATCAGTAGTAGGACCTCCTCTCACATCACCTCAATTTGACTCAGGTCTTTCAACACCCCTCCTGAAATCAGTGGTCCAACAAGTTGAAAATTCATATACTTTTATTATTTTCAGTGATTTTTCAAAATATGTTTTTTACTTTCTAACCATGCCTTCAATTTACACAAGAATACACACTTCAAGAAATTTTCTTTATAATATGTTCTATTAACTTTTGTATTGCATTGTCTGTTACAATGTTTAGAATTTAATATATTGAGCACTGCAAATAAAAAGAAAAAAGAAAACAATCATTTTATGCACTTTTAGCTAACCAACATCTGGATTTAATAACAAGCAGAGTTTGAGATTTTCATTCTTTGGATGTGTGACAAGCCCACTGAGGTTTCTCTAATCTGGAGTTTTAGCCAGAGACAACACGGTTAACCACTCTCTGAAATGTCTATATTTCAGTCTTAGCATTTAGTGTCACCATTTAATGCATAATGATATTTTGAAGCAATGTAGTAAACAGCTATCTGATCAGTATATTTAAGTCAACCACCAACTAATTTTACATTGTGGTTAATGTTAATATTGCAGTTCTTAGCACTCAGAACTGTGCTAGATGTTCTGTGAAAGGCCAGAAGACATTAAACATGAGCACTGTCCAAAAGGTACCTTGATACTTATGTAACCACAGCACAAACTATCTCTGAGCAAGCTATCAAGACTGGTTTGCTAGCTTCAGGGAGTGGGCTGAGAATATAATTTTTCCAGAAACAAAATATTGCCTTAATTCTAGAGAACTGCAGATTCGCTATCACAGAAGGCATTTTCTTGAGGGAAGATCACTGGGTTTTCTGTAACTATGTGACCGTTTCTGCAAAAGCAGTTGTTCCACCCTCGGTCTGCTGTTTCCCCCGGTTGAACTGCTCCAGCATGATCGTATTTTGACCCGCATCTTCACCCAATTCCCCTCACATCCTCATGATCCTTATTTTTTAGGATCAAGAACCAGGGGAAACAGCAGACTGAGGGTGCAACAACTCTTTTGTAGAATCGGTCACAATCAATCACACAAAGTAATCAAATTATCTGTAATGTATCTAGGAGAGCTCAGTAGGATCACAGCAAGGAGGAGTCTGTCATTAGTAAGAGTAATTTTATGTTTATGGTGACTGTTCAGACCTTTGAAAGCAAGGAGGCTGAATGGTTGAGAAAAGTGAGCTAGGTTCTGCTAAATCCATTGATGCTGGGGCAGAGACAGCAGATTCATTATCAGCAGTATCCCATGTGCATATTCTTTTCTACGGAATTGGGAACACTACAACAAGGCTGTGTCCATGGTTATGCACAGAGAGAGCCAGTTTGGTGTAGTGGTTAGGAGCATAGACTCTAATTTGGGAGAACTGGGTTTGATTCCCCACTCCTCCACATGCAGCTGCTGGTGTGACCTTGGGTCAGTTACAAGTTCTTTCAGAGCTGTTCTCTCAAGGACAGTTCTGGAAAGAGCTCTCTCAGCCCCACCGACTTCACAGGGTGTCTGTTGTGGGGAAGGGAAGGGAAAAGAAATTGTAAGCTGCTCTGAGACTCCTTCAGGTAGTGAAGGGTGAGGTATAAATCCAATTTCTTCTCTTCTTCTTTTACATATACTGTTGTATCCATGTACAGCTCTGTTCAGGCCTTCAGCTGAGGTTAGAAAGGGAACAGCAAGTGTTCATAGGCTGCCTCCCTATAAATTCAGCCAACATGCTTTTCAAGACAGAAACTAGGGATGCAGTGCACTTAGCAGTTGAAATTACTATGTTCAATAGCCATAAGCCAAGCTTTGCAGCCATGCAGTAGCTGTGGTGGTGGAATTTTGTTCCCTTGCAGTGGTGGAGTTTCATTTTCTTGCCTTTGGGGGGCTTTTGACTAGGTGAGATGATTTTACTCAGAGTCATGGATAGGTTAGGCAATTAAATGAAGGGAAGGGCTAGTTACATCTGTCCTAAGGCCATGCGAAAATGAATGTTGATAATAACATTAATAACAATTTTATTTTAAGGCAAGAAACAGGCCTCCCCAAAGTAGAGCTAAAAATATGGGAATACCCAATTTATTTCTGGTTAAAGATATATTTAAATCTGAGAGATATAGATGGACCTTTACGAGAGCACGCTTTACTGCATTTCCTTCTGCAGTACTATCTGCAGATTTTCTCAGTTGCCACTGCAGATGCAATATTGCCTCTGTTCTGGAAAAGTAATTGAATCTGTTACACATATTCTCCTGCATTGTGAATTTTATCAAGAAGAAAGAATTAATTATTCCAATCATCTCTAAAGTCATACCACTGAAGTATTATATGAACTTTAGGTCTGAGGTAGTCTGGAAATATCTCTTAGAAAATACACAGAAATCTGTAACTTATGCAGTAGCAAAAATCTGTACTATAGCAATTAGAAAGCGGAAATGTTTGGAATTATCATAATAGTTTTTTGGAGCTCTGAGTTTCATGAATATTAGATGATTTTAAGAGAAGCTTTGATCTTATGCTGGTTTTTGACCATAATAAACATTGACTGACTGATTAATAACAACTGATAATAACAACAGTTGATTTATACAATTGGCTTCTGACCTGGGCACAATGACCACAAGTAAGGGGAAGTTGGCTGTGACTTGATGGCACTTTCCAGCACTATATCAAAGTGACATTTCTCCATGTTGTTTTAAAGCCTCTTCATTTTTTGGTGTGAACACAAATAATGCATTTTTAATTCAGTATTTCAAGTGGATCCTGGCAAGATTCTGTCAAGTTGCAAGATGACTAACCATTTCTCAGATCTTGACCTTTGCTTCCCAAGCCACCAGCCTCATTGTCATCTTATAATTTTCAAAGGGGAAAGCAAAGGCTAAAATAAAATAATTCAGCTGGTACACAGATGACTTCTCCTTTACCCATTTTCTCTAATTATGCATTTCTGCAGCTCAAAACAGACTTCAGTGCATATTTCTTCACTGGAAAAAGTGAATTAGCAAAAGATTTAGAGTACAAAAAAAGGGTATGAGAAAAACATAGAGCAGAAAAAGGGGGTTATTTTAATATTATTCTGAACAATGTTTCTAAAGACTTTTATAATTCACCTCCAAATGGTATTTGAGTTGCACAGGTAAAGTTGAAAACGCTTGTTTAGCGATGGGATACCCTGATTTGTGCCTGTACTGTCTATTACTATAATCATTACCCTGGCTGTGTACATTACTCAAAATACTAGTGCTTAATGTCAACACAAGTAAGCTAGATTAAGGTTAGTAACCTTTCTCCTTTACATCACCTTAAATCAAATAAGCTGCTTCTAGGAACAATGTTATAATTGTACCAGGTATTGTGGTAACTTTTTGTGTAGCTGATTGTCCAGTTAGGAAATCATCAAGTTGGGCAAAAAAGGGGGTAATATCCTGAAGGGCACTTCACGTAATATAATTCAGCCTCCTTCCCAATTATATCTGTTTTCATCCCATACATTCTCATTTCCTTATCTAATTTCTTTTCCACCTGAAAATGAACTGTCAATTTTTTTTAAAAAAAAAGGTTGTTAAAGAAACAATTCAATTACCTAAATGATAATCCACAGAAACCTCTTTCTGACATCAGCTGCCTACTTTTCACTGTTGTACAAAGTGAGGGCAGAAAGTGGAGGAGGGAGAAAGTCAGCAGATACGTGCAATAACAGGGATGTCTTCCAGCCAGAAGAGTTAGCAACTTTTTCCAAAGAAGTTCATCTTGATGGGCATTTCTGTGCACAGCATTCCCAAAAAAATGATACCACCTCAGTGGCTTTGGGAAGTACTGTCCAGATTTCTGGATTCCAGGTAAACTAGCTGTCATGAGAATTTAACTGTAAACACGTGCTAGGTGTAAACTATCCCTGTGTGAAATGTTTACCTGAACCTTTTCCCACCCCTGGGTTCTGAATGGTCTATGGTGTGTGCCCCTTACCAAGACGAGGATATAAATGTTAACAGTTAGCTGGAATGCAACACAAGGTTACTTAAATAACAAAACTTTCTTTATTAATAGTTATCAAAGTTAAAAGAAGGCAAGACAGTCACCCAGCCAGGCGCTGGGCAGCTGGCTAACATGGAAACAAAATACACAAGCACAATACTTACTTCCTAAGAAAGAGATAGGCAGAGATTAAATACAATAAAGATTTCCCCATGCAGCAGAAGCTTCTGGACGGGCCCCCAGAGACCAAACAAGGACAGAATTTCCCTTGAGTCTCCAATAGAAATGGAGCTGCTGGTCCCCTTTTATACAATCTTGGTCACATGCATTTTGATAGAGCTATTGAAATTATAAACTGCATCAATTGACAATAAGTATTTTGATAATGTGGGCCATCATGGCATAGGAGATGTTCCCCCATTCCAGCAGCAGTCAGTTTACCATAATGTTTTAGCAAAACAATACAAGATAACACCTGAATTTCTAACACAAGAATGTGTTTGTTTCAGGATGTCCTTTGTGTTCTTGGGGCCAGGTAGCCAACTAGGCACCATCTTCTGGCTGGAGATGGGATGTGAGTTTTGGCATGTAGGCAAATCTTTAGTTTTGCAAAATATTCTGGCTCCCTCGACTTAATGGCTGGCTCATAGAAATGCTTTATTTCTAAATAGTTTGGAATTCTTTACATAGCTATAAACAATGAAGGAGAATTTACATTCTGGAATGTAGACTCCTGTTCCTGTGTGTGTGACAGGTGACAGATGCCTTTTGAGACAAAGGACTTGCAAAACATGTTGGGATGCTGCTTGCTGCTTGGAAGGTTACAGAAATGGAGAAAAACACTATGATTTCTTTATAGAATTAATTTAAATTTTCTGAACCAATTATTTCATTTTTCTCACACTAGCAGCAGAATGCTTTTCCCTGCTCATCGAAGTGCATTTCTTTCATTGACACTGGCTGAGTTCAGACTGGCAATTTGCTCCGCTATAGCCATTTTTCAACCGCATTTCCCAAGCAGATTAAAGGGGGTGTTCACACAGGCACATCTGCCTGGTGTTCCCCACCCATAGGCAACCTGTGCTGTTCCGCTTCGCTCCCGCGTTAAAAAGATATCCGACAAAAGTGGTAGCAAATCACGGAGGGCACCTTTATCCCGCATTATCCTGCTTCTCAGAAGTGTGAAAAGATGCCAAAAAGCTGGGAGCAACCCACTTCTATAGTGTGCGCCAGGTGTTTCCCCACATAAGGCAGCAGCAATCAGATTGGCTGTGCTCCGTTCTACCGCCCAATGCAGTGCTGACGCGATGGAGTCCACCCCAAATCAGCCAGATGCGCTAATGCACATGAGTGCATATGCGCCCACGCACCCTTACACACATAGAGGAAAAAGCCATTTACAGCTGCGCCTCCGGGCCAGCAGTCTGAATGCTCCCACAAGCCTCCTGCATCTGTCGGCCCTGTGTGACTGGGAAAACCCAGAACAGTTTATTCCAGTTATTTGCCACGACTGGCTCCCACTGCAAACTGCCAGTCTGAACTCAGCCACTGTCTTTCCATTGTGGAACTAGAGCAGCAGGTCTCTGTCAGGACAACTACGCAGGGGGATGGACAAATGTGAAGCTGCCTTATATGGATTCAGTCAGGGTCAGTATTGGTTATTCAGACTTGCAACAATTCTCCAGGGACTCAGGTAGAGGTCTTTCATATCACCTGCTTGCTGGTCCTTTTAACTGGAGATACAGGGGATTGAACCTAGGACCTTTTGCATACAAAACAGAGGCTCTTTCACTGAGCCATAGCCCCTCCCCATGTATTGTGTGCTTCTCTATAAACTGTCTCTCAGTTTACCAGATACAAATAGTCTTACCAGATGTTACATGTTATTTGCATGCAATTACAGGTATTAGTATCTGTACCTGTATTTATAGTCATGTTATCATTGACAGAGTGAAGCATTGCTCTGCCATTGCATTTAGTGGACATGTTGCTTCTCTTTCCTGTCTGTACCCATTGGATTGGACTAAGGGTAGGGATGGAAAGGTGGAAGAGGAAGGGAGGAATGGACCAATGGCACTCATGCTGCTTCCCCATCCCCCAGACTGCCTCTGTAGCCTAGTATATCCTCCTCCTCCACAGTTGTCCTCCCCTCATTCCCTCCTGTTGTGGAAACAGGGTTGGAGTGGAGGATCAGCTAAGGAGTCCATCCTGGGCAATAGATGCATATGGACCCTCTCACCCATTCTATGCACTTCCATATTTTTCGCATTGATTCCCCTTCCAATGGTTCCCTCATTATGAGGAAAACATTTCCTGGATTAGTGAGCAGGTCTGAGATGTTAAATGCTCCAGCAGAGTTCTCAAAACTTTATTTTCAGAATAATTCAAAATTGTGTGAGTGTGCATGTTTGAATGTGTGTGTGTATGTGCAAAAAGTTGCCTAAAAGAAATGCAATTCAAAGTGATGGAGAGGGTGCATAAAAAATCAGAACAAGGTGATGGAACTCTCCGCACAGACACACAGGGCAAAGAGCAACTGCTTAACTTACACAGGGAAAGCAGCAGCAGCATCAGGGTTGGAATCAAAGCAGCACATGACGTTAGCTGAAGAAAAACAACAGGGTTGGCCAAAAGCAAAGCAGCCGCTGGGCAAATGGTTTAAAAGGAAGCCCAGCAAAGAAAAGCAACAGAAAGTCCCTCAGGCAGCTAAACTGAACCTGCCTCTAGCTTACTTACAGGTTTTCCAATTTCTCTCTTGTATCCAGCAGGCAGGGGCCATATTCCCCAAGCCCTGGAAATGCACATCAGAGGACCGTGATGGGGAGCTTTATAGATTTTTCCAAACAGTCTGTCCCCGTGCAAGATTTGGGGCACATTTTGCCACTTGGATGAGCAAGAGCAAATCCAGATGCTTGATTTCTGGCAGGAAAAGAAAGATTAACACCTTTTCTTGGAGGGCGGAACATCCATTAATCATATGCCTCCTTGCTGTGCATCCAGTGCCAAGGAAGGTGCTCTGAGTGTCTGAGTTGGTCATTCCATGAAGGAAAGAGCACAGAGGGGTGAAGGAAATCAGCAAACAATGGGGGGGATATAATGGCATATATAATTCATTATACCCAGCTCACAATGCTATGAGGTGGCCTCGGGGGAAGCAGTCTGAATGGAAGGAGGGCAGAAAAGAGAAAATGCTTGGTGAAGGCAATGATGGGGAAGTGTTTCTCAGCTGTCAACTTCAATGGCACTACTGGATACAGTTACACATAAGGATACAGGTAGCTACATACACATCTGGTAAGGTCCAAAGAGACAAGGGGACTGGAAGTGGAAGGCAGGATGTGACTCTACATTTAGACTGCAATACTATGCACACTTGTGTGGGGTAGGTTTCATGGCATAGTGTGGATTCAGACCTCTGCATAATACTGTTTCTTCTCCCTGAACAATGTATAACCGACATACCTTAAGCCATGGTCTTGTACAGTAATTTGAGGAAGTCAGATAATGAAGTGGGAATGAAATACCAAAACAAAAATGCTTGGACAGAGGGTGGCATGCATGCTGATCACAATGTAACCTTATTGAACAAATGCTAGCTTGTTTGTGTAAAATACTTGTTATGGTGTGCCGCCTGTTTGGAGTACAGCTTTCTTGTCCGCAGCTTCCACCAATGGAGATGCACTTTCTTTTTTCTTTTTTACAATATTTTATTAAATTTTCTATATATACATTCAACACAGAGACATACACACATAGTCAGGGGGAAATCGTCAAATATTTATAATGCTTGTGCCTAATAACTAAACCATGTTGGTCAAATGTTCATCTCAAAAAAAAGTTTTAGTCATTCATTGCCAGTATAACAAAACTCTTCTCTATATCCTCACCAGGTATTGTTTGACTATAGCTTTAAATTACTATAATTTTCCAACCAAGTATAGAACCTTGTCCATGTATGCTCAAAAGTTTTTTCTGGGTATTCTTTCAATAATAAAGTCAATTTATCCATTTTTGCTGTTTCCAGCGTTTTGTTTATAATCTCTTCTTTAGTAGGGATTTTTTGCCCATTGAATCATTACATCTTTCACTACTTCGTCTTGCTTCCTGCATTCTAACAACAAAGCATACATTTTTTTTTATAAATTTTTGTTCCACATACAAAAGAGTCTTATTTATTTCTAAAGGATTATCATAAAAGCCTAACAGTTTATCTTTAGCATATCTAGATTCCATTTGTACCTTTTGCCACCATGTAAAACTCTGTAGCGATTTCAAGTTATTTTTAGAGTCTAGAATATCTTGATATCTTGTAGTTTGTTCTTCTTGGTACACGTTAGGATTTGTAAAAGCTTCCAAAGGTGCAATACACTTTGGAAGTTTATTATAAAATTGAACCTTTGTTGTCTCCCATACTTTCATTAAGGAAGCTCTAACCCATTTTGCTTAAAATATTTATGAGAGTCTGCTTTTCCATACCATAAAAATACGTGCCATCCTAGTAATAAATCATGCCCTTCTAGTTTTAGCAATCTCTGATTTTCTAGTGTAATCCATTCTTTAATCCAGTTCAGTGCTGCTGCTCTATGATAAAGTAGCCAGTTTGCTAGGGAAAAACCTGCTCTATCTTTGGAATCTTGTAAAGCCTTAAGTTTTATTCTTGGTTTCTTCTCTTGTCAGAGAAATTTTGATAAAATTTTATCAAGTTCTTTGAAGTACTTCTGGTTTAGAATAATTGGTATAGTCTGAAATAAAAACATCAATTTTGGTAATACATTCATTTTAATGGTGGCCATTCTTCCCATAAACTATATTTAAAATTTTTGCCATTTTTCCAGGTCTTTCTTAATAGATTTCAATAATTCTATATAATTATTCTCCAACAAAGAGCTGCATTTATTTGTTATGCTTATTACAAAATGTTTAATCTTATTTTGAGCTTCTAAACCTATTTCCTCTTGTAGTAGGAGAACTTGTGTTTTAACCATTTTTTCTCAATATTTTTTGGGTTTTTTACAGTTATTGTTCAATCCTGCCACAGTTCCATAGTCTTGCAATGAATTTATCAATATACTTGTAGAGGTAAGAGGATTCTCTAGAATAAACACTAAGTCATCTGCATATGCTAAAAGCTTGTACTCTTCTCCTCTTAGCTTAAGGTCTAAAATTTGTTGGTCCTTTCTGATTACATCATTTAGAACTTCAAGAAAAAAATAAACAACAGTGGTGAAAGGGGGCAGCCTTGTCTCGTTCCTTTATGAATTTCAATTTCCTGTGATTGTTGTTGTTGTTCAGTCGCACAGTCTTCGCGACCCCATGGACCAGATTACGCCAGGCCCTCCTGTCTTCCGCTGTCCGCTGAAGTTTGCTCAATTTCATGTTCGTTGCATCGATGACACTGTCTAACCATCTCATCCTTTGCCGTCCCCTTCTTCTTTGACCTTCAATCTTTCCCAGCATCAGGGTCTTCTCCAGTGAGTGCTCCCTTCTCAGTTGGTGGCCAAAGTATTTGAGCTTCAGCTTCAGGATCTGGCCTTCCAGGGAACAGTCAGGGTTGATTTCTTTTAGGATTGATTACCTGTGATAGATTACCATTAATCAAAATCTTTGCTCATTGCTTAGTATAGATTGTTTCAACCATTTTCTGAAAATCTGTGCCTGCTTGAGCAGAGATGCACTTTCCATGTTATAAATTCATCACTCCTTCAACTAAAGTGTGTCCACAAAATCCAGAGAAGGTATGATAAAAAGAGACCATCCATCTGTCTGAAAAGTAATGGACGGCTCAGTGCCATCTCTGCAGAGTGTCTCAAACTGCAAAGAATTAAAATAATTTTGAAGCTTCAGGTTTATTGCCCATCCCATATTACAGAGGGGATTAGAGTAAACTCAGAAAATAAAGCTCAGAATGAAGCCAGCCTGCAAAGTGATAATTGTCTGAGTCCAAGAGCTAGTGGTTGGGGAATAACACTTCAATTGGTTTCATTTATTCATTGTAACCGTGGTTTGTACCTTCCTTATTCAGATACCAAGAAGTGGATGACATTGCAGCGATTTCACTAAAGTCATAGGTAACTATAACCAGATGGTGAATTTGCCATACAATTTCTACCTTACCCTTTCTCAAAATCATTTCAGATGTATGCTATACTAATAATAGCATTCACTCTGAAACATCTTAAAAGCAAGATTTGAATAGATATCTCTATTTTCAAGTGTAATAACTTACTTTAAAAAATACTTTTGTAGAATGTCTAATATTATTTCAAAATATCCAGGCTAACTAATTCAGAAACATTTAGACTGAAATCCAGTGCCTTCAAAGAAAGCAAATCCATTTGCTGTGGCTACTGATATATTACGTCTAATAGAACCAAGGCTAAATACATGGAAATTGTTGATAACGGTTACATATATTTTGAACAGACTAACCTTCAATTATATTAACTCTTGGATAGATAAATGCATCAGACCCTGGTTTTGTATTTCTTTGGATAATCCCTTGCAAGTGAAACCAATTTAGACTATGGCATTTTCCCATGGAGTGATACATTTACTGATAAGGAAACATTATTATTTATAGAAGCAGAAAAGAGCAAGAGTCCCATAGTACCTTAAAGACTAACAAGATATCTGAAGAAATGAACAGTGACTCATGAAAGTTGTTAGTCTTTAAGGTGCTATGGGACGCTTGCTCTTTTCTACTGGTATAGACAGACTAACACAGCTATGCATCTTGATCTATTATTATTTATAGATTGTTAATAGCAAAACTTTTTGACACTTAACTTTTTTGCTGCTATTTCCAAGCCCTCAGAGAAGTTATTCACTCAGATATTTTAATGTGTATTTCATGAAAAATGAAGGCCTTTGGACTGGTCAATTTTGGATCAGATTTATGTTTTTCCCAACTTTATTTTTAACAGGTTTCTAATGCTGCTGGTGTACAGTACGAACATTAGCTTCAATCAGTACACCAGTCTTCTATGTGATTTAATAGCTAGAGATGGTGGATTTACCCATCACTTTAAAAAAATCTTGTAAAGTGGATATTATATACTCTGCCTTTGCCCACCATCAATTACTTTTAGGATTTGAAGGAAAGAAGGCCTTGAATGGGTAGGCCACCATAATTCTTGACACTTTATCTAATCTTGTTGGTTCATATTAATTGAAACTTTTACTCAACTTTAAAAGTACATCTGTAGTTGGACAACTGACTATAAAATGCTGCCTTAGAACTGTAATTATTTGTGTCTCCTTGTGATGGTACCTCTCTCTTATTTTGTGTGGTTAGGTGTGATGTAGTTTTACATTTTTTGTTGTTTCTTTCTCTCACTCAAAGTATCTATTGCTGCCACCAGGAATTTAATTCCAGTCTTTAATTAACCTTTCTCACAGTATTATGCCCAAGTCCTAAGGCTCCTTCGTTGGACTATATGGTTCTGAGGATAAGACTCTGGGTTAACAATAAACAAAATAAAACTTTATTGATAAAAGAAGTGTATTGATTACAAGATGTTTTGTTAAGTTGCTTAGTAGAATCTTTCCCTTTTCCTCAGGTCTCTGTCAGCTTTTCCCCTCACACTCTTAAAATATTGACTATATTAGATTTTTCCTAATATGCCCCTTTAAGTATATTTTCTTCCTCCTTTAGGATCTTAATGCCTTCCACAGCACTTCTATATGATTCTAATTAGAAGACTACTTCTCAGACTCTGTGTAGATTGACCACAACTGACAGCTGCTGACTGCTGACTTCAGACTTCAAACCGAACACTCTGCCTTCTCTCTCTCTCTCTACACACACACACACACACACACACACACACACACACACACACCCCCTCCTAGCTCCACCCACATGCAGTCATCAACCAATCACCTCACTCACTCATCTCCCTCTTCCACTCTCCTTGTTCTTCTTACTCTTACCAACAATTTAAAGGAACACATACATATAACTTGAAATCATTACACTCCTCTAGGTTGTAATTGTCAGACTCGGGCATCTGGCTAGCTGAAACCTGATGTACTTTAACCTGATATATTCTGCTTGTCCTCTGTACCCCTTATCATTGCCCTCACCTGCCATTGCATTCCTGGCGGGGAGGGAGTGAGTGTCTGTAGTAAATTAGGGAGGCTTGCTAGTAACTTTCGTAAGAGGCCTCAAGACATCTTTCACACAAGAAATGTCCTTGAAGTAAGTCTGTGCTTGACTAGATAATGGCTGTATACCTTTCAAAGTCATTATAGTACTGCTGATGTGGATGTGAATGGGATTTTGGGATTGTACCTATATCCTGCTTTCCCGCATTTACAATTCCGTCCTAAAAAAGAGTTTGAACCCATAGCATCTCATATCTCTAAATAAAACATTCACTGCTAAAGTGCATGTGGAGAGTGACTTGACTGGGAACCTGACAGTAATCTCTCCAAGCAAGTATATTTTTACATATAAACCATAAGCAGTGTTCAATACACAAAGTAAAAGAAACTATGCATGGCACAAGGATGAAAATGGAATTAATGGGATGTTTTGGTGCTTATTACAGTCAAGGAAACACAATACACAAAGCCTGCAATAAAAACACAATTTCCCCTCCCCAATATATCAATGGAAGTTTTGATTCCAACTGGTAGACAAAAATCACTGTGTATATTTATTTCCATATGACCAACATTTAGCTATAAATTGGAGCCATTTGTACATCATCTGGAATGCATAATCTATAACCACCATAAAGTATAATAGATGAAGGTAACTGGGATTGATCCCATGGCTAACATCCCACCCCTATTTTGCAGTATATGTTCTAAATGATTATAGATTACGTAGGTCAGAATGGACTATGTAGCAAAGCAGTGGGCCTTAGACATTATTATACTGTAATGATCTGGAACTCATTTCAGTCAGTGTATGGCTGTGCAAATGGAAGAAGGTTCTCAAGCACATGAAAATTGCCATGTACATTTTTTTTGCAAAGACCTGAGATGCTGGAATCCTAATGCTGTGCAAATTTCTATACTATTGTGCGAGACTGTGAAACCCTCTGTTACCATGCTATCCAGTTATGCTTTTCTAAGCCCATTGAAATCAAAGGGTTTTAGAAAGGTATGACTCTGGCATTGTAAATCTCATGTAACTTTCAGGAGACTAGACTTTTGGTCTTATTGGACAGAAACCAATTATATAAGAGATTTCCAAAATGAAATCAGTTTAGAAGTGACAAAATTGGGTTCATGATATTGGAATTCAAATTCTCAAATACAAATACTATTTGATTTGTAATTTCAAAAGTTATATTTCTGCTGAGCATATTCTTTTCCTCTCACTTTCTAGACCATCAGTATGTTACATATTTAAACAAGTGCACTAGCATCACATTATATAGTCATATTGTCCCCTTCCACATGCTTATGCAAACATTCTCGTTAACACAAATAAAGCTGTTCATAAACTGCTTGAATGACTAAGGTTTTCTAGCATAAATATGGGGTTGGTGGATTCTTTTTGCTTTAAGACACTATGAAGGCAAATACATATACATTATCTAGGATTTCACATTTATTTCCCAAGGTTATATTTTAGCAGGCCATATTTCAACATTTCCCAAATTACTGCAAAGCAATTTGTCACTATTGCAAAGTGCTTCTGTCTTAAAGCAGCCAAATCCAGTTTGCAGCAATGCCAATCAAAGGACACTTTTCTCTTCTTCCAAATGTCCTTAATGGCAACTTCCAGACATCAGTGATTCTATGTCCTGATCCACTTCCATCAGTAGTATAATTTCCATGAATTTCTCATTTACTCATATACAAAAATGTCATATCTTTAAGAAGCGCATCCTTGTCATTTAATGGATAGAGCCTGGGATGTTTAGACTCAAAGATGAAATGATTACATTAAGAACACAAATTGATTGTAGTCTACCTGGCTCTTAAACAAGGAATACATGTTATTTGATTAAAAGAAGCATCTTCCTTCCATCTCTCTTTCTTTGCCCCTCTTATTGGCTCCAATATATTGAACATATGGAGCAGAGGTTCATCAGTGGCTATTAGCCACAAGGTATAGGTGGAACCCTCTGTCTAGGGTAGTGATGCTGTGCATTCTTGGTGCTTTGTGGGCTTCAGGAGTTCTTGTGGACCTCCTGATGGAACCTGGGTTTTAGATACTGTGAGAAATAGGGTATTGGACTGGATGGGCCATTGGCCTGATCCAGCATGGCTTCTCTTATGTTCTTAACAAGATGTACAAAAGCATTTTCCTGAGACAGCAGAAGAGTATCTGCAGGCCCACCCATATTACATTATTTAATATCCTTTAAAACATTTATATCCTGTCTCTCTACAAAACCATGTCTGATGCAGCCTGCAACATAGATAACAAACCAAAAGAAAAGAAGTACAACAAACCATTTTCAAACTATTAATAAATTAAAAAGATAATCTTATAAACTAATATTTGCGTACAACCAAGACTAAAACTACAGCCTAAAACATTAAAGGAAGGAGCAGTTAAAGCCAACCATAGGAAGTCTAAAAGGCTTAATCAAGCCATAGTCATCTAGTGCCTGGAAGAATATAACGTTGGAATCTAGTGAGCCTCCATAGGAATGGAATTTCAGAGCACAGGTGCCAGCACTGAGAAGACCATGTCTTTGCCGCACACCCACCTGGCTACAGAACACGGGTATAAAGTACTGAGACTAAAGTTGCTCGATTCACATTTCCCACTCCTCAGGATGTGCAGCATCAAATTCTGGGAGGTTACCCAGAGCGGCAGCCATGACTCAGGTGCCAGCACATGGCTGAGTGTTATCTGGAGCGGTGCGGGGTGCAGTGACCAGAGAATCGGTGCACGGTGCGGTGCTGGACCCAGGGTCTGCGATGCGGGGAGCAGCATTCTGGTGGTCGGAGCGTGGTGCAGTGCTCATGTCAACGTTGGAGTCCGGCTCACTCATCAGAATCCCATCCTCGTCACCAGTATAAAGTACTGAGACTGATGCATGGAGGAGTGATTTCAGCTCGTACTTTATTAGTTAAATGGAGAACTTGAGATACTTGCGGGACCTGAAGGTCCGCTTATATTCCTGTTCCAACCACACCCAATACACACACCCATTCCTGTGATAAGTTTATTTACATTGCCACTGTCCCTCATTGGTTCCCTTTAGGATCTGAACTGGCCAATTGGCGAGTTCTAGGATCCTCTGCTTCTATTGTTGTGGACGTGAAGCTTGTCTTGTCTGCATGGCCACGTGTGAGCCCGACCACGTGTGCAGTCTCTCTTGGTACACAACAATGGGGTTGTACAAATCAGGACCTCTAATGCAGACCTCAGTTAGTAGGCAAGTACAAATGTAGAAGAGGGCAATTCATCACCTATACTGGTCCCAGGCCATGTACAGTTAGCATGGGACTGATGTCCAGTGCAGAAAGTATCACACTCCAAGTGGGGGTGGGTTTTTTTGCAAGCTCTTTGTAGAAAATGGGAAGAGAACCCAAAACACTGGCAAAGTGGGGGTAACCTTTCAAAACTGACAAGACAACTTTGGAATTGACAAGAGCAGCAGGGAAACCCTAGACACAGAGGGGGAAAAACAGTCCAAGAGAATTCCGTTCCCCCCATTGCTTTGAAGTTTGGTAAACATTTAGACTGAACTGAGGCAGTCTGTCTGGAAGTATACACTTGGAAAACCAATATTTCCTGGTGGTCCCTGGCCCAAGGGATGTCTGCTTAGCCTCAACCAGGGCTGGGGCTTTTTCTGCCCTGGCCCCTACCTGATGGAACATGCTCCCTGTTGAGAACAGGGCCCTACAGGATCTCATTCAATTCTGCAGGGCCTGCAAGACAGCTGTTCTGCCAGGCCTTTGACTGAGGTGGTGGGTGTCCATACAAGGCCCTCCCCTGAGGTTGCTGTCACCCACCCACTGATAACTGGCCACATTTATCTATCTTCACTGGGCCAGAAACTCCTAATGGTAAGCTATGACTACCACTGATATGTCTATAATGTGTTTTAAACTGTATTGTATTGTACTGTCTATCTTAAGGTGAAGATAATCAACAAACTTGACTTCATGAACCACTCACCAGTCAAAATTTGTGAATAACTTTAGTTCATAAGCAGATCTGTGCCCATCCCTATTTTAAACAAACATTTCAACATCTAGATCCTCTACCCCTGTGGTATTCAATTTTCAGAGCAAAAACACTTTAAATTCCAAGCTTAAAGTGATTCTTTAACCGTAGTCACTGAAAGTCAGTGTAAAATGATAAAGGTTTCAGGCCTGGAATAAGGAATTCTGCAACTATGGCACAGAGAAGTGCCAGTAGCAGTCTCTTTACCCACTTTTGTTATATAGATTAAGTATCACAACAGGGCACTTGTGAGTGAACTATGGTCTCCAGATGAACATTTGAAAAAAACACCAATCTCAGGTCTATAAGGCTGGCACAAAATACAGCTATAACATCAGCAGCAGTGCAAAGCATTTCTCAAAAATCTCTCCTTATAATATTTATCTTTTGGTTTCATAAGATTCCATGCATTCCCATTGGCTGTAAAATGCCCTCCCTCAGCCATTGGCCCATCAGCCGCCACTCAAGGGTACTCGCATGCCATTGGCCGGGTGCTGGGTCTGCTCCTCTTCCCCACCCACTCCCCCTTTTGCACCTCAGATTTACTGGCAGACCAGTTCTCTCTCCTGAGGAAGACAGTTCTCTTGACTCCTGTGAGGGACTGTCCCCTCAGTGGCTGTTGGTAGGCAGCCAAGCTTGGTTCTGTGAGTAAAAAAACAAAGGACTTTCAGCATAACCCCCTCCCCCGCCCATAACCCCCTCCCCAATGGCCACTTTCCTGTCAGAATAAATGGAAAAAGACTCTTTCTTCTGCTTAGCTTCAGCATGGCTGGCTGGCTAACGAGGTGGGCCAGTGACCATCAAACCATTTTCTTCAACTCCCCGCTGTGTGGCTGACTTTACCCTAGGGTTTGCCAATCTCCAGGTAGGACCTGGAGATCTCCCACTGTTACAATTGAACTCCAGATGACAGTTCCCTGGGAGAAAATGGTTGCTTTGGAGGGTAGACTCTATGGCATTATACCCTGCTGAGTCCTTCCACACACACCCCAAATGCTGCCCTCCACAGGATCCACCCCCCAAATCTCCAGGTATTTCCCTAATCAGAGTTGGCACCTGTACTTTCTCCTCTGTCAGTAAAAGGCCTTTTCCACACCTATGTTGGCCTTTGGGAGAAAACTCATTGGGCCCAGTCCTGATCAGGTTGCCAACTTCAGGTGGGCAATTCCTGGAGATTTGAGGGATGGAGCCTGGAGAGGGTGAGGTTTGAAGAGGGGTGGCACCTCAGACAGGTACGATGCCATAGACTCCACCCTCCAATCCAGCCATTCCCTGATGTGGAACCATTGTTGCCAATCTCCAGGTGGGGGCTGGAGATCACTCAAAATTACAACTGCTCTTCAGGTAGCAAAGATCAGTTCTTCTGGAGAAAATGGTGGACTCTGTCATTATACCCTGCTGAGATTGCCACAGCAAATTGTCATTGAGTGCCCAAAGCCGGGGCATTCTCCCAGAGCCTCTTTCTAGAGTCCGTTGTATTTATTTCCACAACGGGCCTTATTCCTAGTCTCTAATAAAGCACACTCATTGGTCCTGTGGACTAGATTCCAGTGCAGGACCACAAATACCTAGGCCCACATTTTTTAAAAAAGAAAGCTGGTACCTGGCTTTGACCTTTTTATTTCTCAGAAGGGTTTTCAGTTGAATTGTATAGTAAATATAACGGAAGGTGCGGCCTCCTCAGTCATTCATAAACTTCAAAAGAACCCTTCTGTGACTCCTACAGATCACCTCCGTTGCCAACCAGTTTCCGACTGCCTTTTATTAGTCATCAAGCACTGTTGGCTGCACAGATGCTGCTGATGCATGTTCCCACTTTACATATCTATCAATTGAGATTTTTTCCAGTGAGCTGGTGCCGTCTGCTAATTTCGTAGTTTATTTTTTTTTTAAAAAAACCCTCTCTATAGCTGATTCATGTGGGTTACTTGCTGAAGTAGACTGTTGACATGCCAGTAGACTATGCAGTACCTCGACTAAAGAAGCTATCTCAAGTTGCCTGTCATAGACCTATCTGTTTGGATCAAGTTACCTCAAAGGAAATTTTTAATGGTACCGTTTATGTGCTCTGTATTGTCCTTCTTAACCTGTTTCAGAAATATCATATATATATTTTTCTCTGTTGCATCAGGTATTTATTTTTAAATGCAATATTTTTACTCATAGATCATTGCTACTACAGTTCCTTGGATAGCAGCTTCCAATTCAGAGTCTCTTCCTTTTAAAGTGAAAATAAAAAGTTTTGATCAAGATGATTTCAGTAAACATACATATAGTTATCACATGTGACTGAACTAATTGCCACCATTTTGCCATAGGAGGAGTATTTTCTGGAAACTATTAAATCAAGCACTGATGGTACAAGTGATATGAATGACAAAGAGAGCTTTAAGAGATTTTTATTTTTTTTAAAAAAAAATGTAAGATGAAATAAAATTCTTCTGATCAAAGTGTTTACAATTTTTTAGGTGGAGGAATAGAGTATTAACATGTTGCCAATTTGCAAGAATTATAAACTACTGCTCACAAATTCCAAAGTGGAGGAGGAGGAGGAGGAGAAGAAGAAGAGTTGGTTTTACCCTAAGGAGTCTCAAAGCAGCTTATAATTGCCTTCCCTTCCTCTCCCCACAACATACACCTTATGAGGTAGGTAGGGCTGAGAGAATTCTGGGAGAACTCTGACTGGCCCAAGGTCACCCAGCAAGCTTCATGTGGAGGAGCGGTGAATCAAACAAGAAAAGAAAACATCATTAAAATAATGATGTGGAAGAAGCTAATGGGAATAGGTAAAGCTGTGGCTCAGTGGTAGAACATTTGCTTTAGATGCAGAAGTAACAAAATATATTATGGAAGGCTTTGACAGAACAACTCTTCCCAAAGGAGGCTTCAAACTGCCAACCATGTCTTGGAAGGTGACAGAAATTGTAGCATTGCTTCACTAGCTTCTCAGACTTCTCAGGTGTCATGAGCAACAGAGAGTAGTATGGGTCCAGTATGGAAATTCAGCACAAGGTCTGCAGGTCATGAAATGGCAATGGATTTGGTGAAGATGTGGTAGCTCACAGCAGCAAACAGACATAGAGATAGCAAATAGGCACTCCAGCATGAAAAGGAGCACATTGGAGGCTTGAGCAGGAATAAGAGAGCCTCACTCCACCAGTGAGATGGTAAACCTTTACTAACTAGCCTATAGAGGAGCTGCTAATTGTAGAGAAGTTTTCAAACAGAGCTCCAAAGGTGTGTGTACTCAGCTCTGATAAAGAACACATCACAAACCTACAACTGCAGAATGGGAAAATAGTAAGATGCAAGACTCCAAGTGTGTGGTCATTATCTAAGAATACTTTTGTCTTCTTTTCTTTAATTTGTTCAGAGTAAATTGGTGTTTATTGAAGACTGTGCAATAATATTCATCCATTGACAACTATACCACACATATTCAGAATATCAGAATATCCTGTATAGTCATATTTAAATCATAACCCCTGTACAATCTATTACAAAATAAAAATCAACAATAGGCGGAGCCCTACATGTTTTAAAACCCAGACTACAGAGAGGACTGTTTGAGTGACTTGAGTGCTCACTAGAGCAGGTGGCATTTTGCCTCAGGATCCTGCTCTCCACTGCCATTTGCCTGGCACCAGCCTGTTTCATTTTAGGCATGAGCTGGGGAAAAGAACCTTTGTCTACTCAATCTTTGGTTGGTTTCATGGATTTTGGAAGGGATTTTCCCTTCCTTTCCCTCTGACAGCTTTATTCCGTGTGCTTTCCCCCCTGAATTGTAATTATTGTTTCTGTATACCTTAAGTGCTATTTATACTGCTAAACTGCTTAAATATTGATACTCTGCTTCATCATTGTTGTAAAACTGTCTTGCTCTTGAGGTGCAAGAGCAAGACAGTTTTATAAGATTAAGTTTAATGTTAATAAATCAAACCAACAAAAACAGACATAGCATAGCAAAAATAGGCAAGGGAAAGTCCCATCTTGATGGTAAATAGACAATGGAAACATCGAGTTTTAAGCAAGACAGTATCTATTGAAAGTTTTAAAGGCTGATTCTTTGGATCTGGCCCAGAAACACTCAGGCAGCCAGGGCAATTGCTTCAGTGTAATGATTTTGCTGATTAAACCCAGACAAAAATTTGCTGAAAGTAATGGGAAAACCCCACTTGTATGAGCAGTATTCTTCTCAGAATCTAAGTCATGGATTCCTTTCTGGCGTTTTGCTGTTCCTATTGTTATACTCAAACAACTTTTATTTTATATATGCTACTACTAAACAGCATGTTTATACTACATTTATCTGGACTTCTTTAAAAAACAGTATAGCGCATAAATATTAATATAACCAGGTAGGATTCATTACTAGCTCTATGCTTTAGAGATCTGCTCAAGCCATATTGCCACTTCACATTCTTAGCATTTGAACTAAAGTGAATTCAGATGGTGAAATGCTTCAGTCAAATAGCTGCTTAAATCAAGGCACTGGGTTAATTCATTTCATCAAATGACTCCTTTGACAGACAGAGTACTTTGTAAGTGGTGGTTAGTGCATTTATTTCATTAGCAACTATTTTTTTTACAAGCCCTATACATCTTTCAATAAAATCATGTGCTATTAATTTATGACTAGATTTTTTTTTACTTAGCCTTAGGACTCTCAAATAATATATGAGTACACTGTGTTGTATGATGTGTGAACTTGTACCTACCTCATTCTTTTCGAGAAGCATTTTTTTTTACAATGCACATATTTTGGGCAATACATTCTATGATAAGATGCAGTAGGTCTTGTGAAAACTCTGCATTTATGTCTCACATATTATGGGTTGTATGGAGGGTACACAAGTTATGCTCCAATTTTAGTATATGTGCTGCTGAAGCGAGCACCACATGGTATGCATGCATGTTGGCTGCTCATTGATTTTGTAATGTATGATTTGGAGTAGCATTTTTAAGGGAAGGCTGTACCTTTTCTATCCACCTTCTCTTAATATTTTCCTTATAAAAGAGGAACTTCAGTAGAACCTTTGACAATACCTGCAATATTGTTCAAATTTTTAAGATACTATTCCAGCCCCAATATAGCCTCTCTGTTATCACTTTTTGGTTTACTATACCCCTCAGTCCAACTTGGATGATTATCAGTAATTACCAGTGACCAAGGTTCTGTACAGGTATCACCATGCCTTTCCAGGGTTTTACTAGAAGCTTGGAATATGAAGCACCTAGAAACTATCAATAAGTTCACCCCTTGTATTCCTAAATACCACCATGTGGATGTAGTCCATTTGTAAGAGTATTTGTTTTTAGGAGAGGTAGTTACATTTACATCTGGCTATAAAGGAAAAAGTTCAGATTTTGATGAGTTAATACATAATTCTGAGATCATATTGGAAGCCCCTATCATTGATTGTAATGCTCCTTATGATGTAGAATAAAATTGTAATTAGAAAGTTGACCTTGGACTGTATTCTGGAGGGGATTATGTTATTATGACAGCATGTTGCCATTGTAACAACATATTTTTGTACACCAGTTTATTGTATGTTAATTATCCATTTGCAGGGCTATTTTTGGGCAGGAATGCACAGGAACTTCAAACTTCAGCGGACAGCGGAAGACAGGAGGGCCTGGCGTGATCTGGTCCATGGGGTCGCAAAGAGTCGGACTCGACTGTGCGACTGAACAACAACAACAAAAGCACAGGAATGGAATTCCAGCTGGCTTCGGAGTTGGCCATGCCCAGCAGGAACTCATTGGCATAATAGGACACATCCAGCAGCAGAAACTCATTAGGATTGGCTTCATTAGGGGTGTGTGGCCTAACATGCAAAGGAGTTCCTGCTACAAAAAAAGCCCTAGGTTTTGACAACAAACACCATAAACAGAATAAGAAGCAAGAGGTGGGTGTGGCTGGATGACCACACTTCTGGTAACATGGGGTGTGACTTAATATGCTAATGAGCTGTGCTGTCAGGGGTGTGGCCTATTATGCTAATGAGTTCCTGCTGGGGGGAAAAAGCCCTGTCCATTTGTATTGTATAAAGTTTTAAGTTTAATAAAAAAATAATAATTAAAAAATAGAATGGAATTCTATAAATAAAGAACTTTGCTGTTTATGACTCCAGTTGCAAAAACAGTAAAGATGATAAATAAATAAACAAATAAAGAAATTCATGTCAGTTTGCAAATATATATAAAAAAATAAAGTTGCCCCCTGTTGAGTTTTCCTGCCCTTGGGACAGAAGCTGGCCCTATTGTTTACCACAGGACTGAATAACCTGAAGAGGGCCAGCTGATGGTCAGAATCATGCTGCAGGAAAATTTGTGATGAATCTGAGGCTTTAGTCACACTGGAAGCTTGGCGAGATCTGGCTGTGCCTCTATTTATGGTGGTTTAAATAGTTGCAAAAAGTTTTGATCAGACATCTCACCCTGAACCATCTGAACTGTGTACTCAGCCCATGGTCAATCATTCCGATTGTTGCAGCATTCTTTTCCATTTTTGTCTTTGACCCATCCACATAAGTGTGTATCTGAAGCTCCAGCTCCTTTTTGACAGCTCCACAGTCTCTCTGCCAAGTACTCTGGCCCCTCTCAGCCTCCTTCCCTTCGCCTCTCTACTGTGGAATACATGGGGGTGGGGTAAAGTGCAGATTTATATGAGAGTAGTCCCACTGATGTCAGTGCATTTACCCTTGTGTCAATCATGCAATGCTCTCAGACTCTGATGCAAAAACAGAAGAGTGGGGGGATTTGTCACTTGAAAACAACTTCCCTGGGGACTTCCGATCCAGAATGACTACTTGGCCATGGTGACTGACAATGTCAGGGTTGATCATTTGCTTATTCACACATAGCTACCTGATTTACAAACAAACCAAAGGAGGCAGAAATGGAAGGGATGGTTCAGACTTCCCAAATGGCTTCACTTCACAATAGGGGAGTTCAGACGTTGGGAAATGTGGGGTGGGAGCATTGGCATCCCTCAATACCAGACTTTCCCCGGTGCCTGATTACTCCATTTCCAAAGCAGGGTAACATGGGGTGCCAACACCTGGGGCACAGAAGGCATATGTTGTCATCTGGTCATGCTCTTTAAAACTGCAACGGTAATACTAATGTATCATGGCAAACTGCTCGTGTGACTGCAGCCTGACAGAGCATGCTGTAGAGCTCATTGGAAGACTTATGAAGCAGCAGTGATAGCGGTAAAGAAATGTTATTTCTTTGCTACCATTGCATCTGCTATTTCACAACCGTCCAATTTTGTAAGATATGTCAGAACCTGCTGACTTCTAAATCTGAGCCTTTACTGTCACAAGAACAGGTAATCAGTTGTGATGCAAATTTTTTTGCTGGTAAAATCTCTCAAATTCATTCTGATATGGATGCAGGTTGTAACATAGCTCAGACAGCAGATACATCTATGCATTGTCTGGTCCATTTATGGACCATTTTGACCCAGTTACCATGATGAATGTTGATAGGATCTTGGGATCTATGCTCTGGGATCCATTTGTGCTCTGGATAAGGATAATATACTGGTGTCCATCATAAATCAGTTGCTGACTCATGGTACCATCCCTTGGCAACTAAAAGAGATGGTTATCCACCTACTAATTAAAAGCCGCCACTACATAAAAAATAATGTGGCCAATTATCGTTCAATCTTTAATTTGCAGTTTCTGGGCAAGATGATTGAGAAAGCAGAGGCCTACCAACTGTAAGTCTTTGGGGATAACTCTGAGGAGGGGCTGTGGCTCAGTGGTAGAGCATCTGCTTGGCATGCAGAAGGTCCCAGGTTAATCCCTCACCATCTCTAAGTAAAAGAACCAGGTGGTAGGTGATAAGAAAGACCTCTGCCTGGAGAGCTGCTGCCAGACTGTGCAGACAATATTGACTGTGATGGACCAATGGTCCAATTCAGTATAAGGCAGTTTCATATGTCCATGCGTTCCATCTGCTTTTCTGTTTAGTTTGAGGTCACGCTATGAAACAGAGGTACCATTGATGGCCTTTGTTGATTATCTTCACCTTAATGTAGACAAAAATCATGCTTCTTTGTTGCTCCTACTGGATTTATATGCAGCCCTTGATGCAGTGAACCATGCCATCTTGTTAAGACATTTAGAAGCAGAAGTAGGTATCAGGGTATGGATGTGCTTTAGTCTGGCTTAAATCATTCCTTGTAGCCTGGTCTCAGCTATTGGAAACCAGTGTCATCAGTGTAGGATCTGATTTACGTATGTGAATATTGATAATATCCTTGCCATGTTAAAACATGTGCTTCCTTATTCATTCAGTTAGTAAGGATATGTAGTGAAGGATAGATAACCTCTAGATTTCATTTATCAAGTTGACAGTGGGCAACTGGTACTTTGATCCAGTAAGATTCTAAAATGTAACACCCAGCCCCCACCAATCAGGGGGCAAGGTTCAAGGAACAATGGCAGATCATTACTAGATCTGTGGATAGTGACTTTTAAACCACTTTCCTTTCCTCTCACCAGGACTTGAAAAACATTTTTAAAAGGAGCAAGAACCATTCAGAATCCTCAATTATTATCTACACAAGAAATATTTATGGCTTCCAGGCATGAGGGTCCCTGGCAATTTAGAATTTTAATGATAACTCATGAGATAAATTCTCAAATTTATTTGTTTAAGGCAACACGAATGCCTCCATTTTCAAAACCCAAAGCAATTTGAGCAAAATGTGAACTCTTGGATTGTATGCAAACCCTCTGTCCTGTCTATTATCTTTCCCTAAAATTGAAAAAATTGTTTGTGCTGCATGGATAAGGATAGTTTGAACCAACTTCCACCAGATTCAGTGTCATGTGTGAGTACTGAAAGTGTGAAGTAATGTTGAGAATTTAGTGACAAACATGCTTGCTAGATTAACATACCTTGTTCATCCAACTATGTCTACTCAAAAGTTGTGCCTGAATTGATTCTTGGCCTCACTGTTTGCCACCTGATTCAAGTATCAGGCCAGGCAGCTGTGTAACTGTACTGTATTAATAGTAGATAAGTCTCATTTATTTATCTCATGGGGCCACACAGTAGGTGAAATCAATCTCCATTCAAGGTCATGGACAGATCAAAACATTAGTGCAGTGATCGCTCAGTTTGCATCTATACAGCAGGAAATAAAATTTAAATGACCTGAACTGGATACATTGCTTGCTATTGGCAAGCCATTCCTGTATCATTCTTACATTAAAAATCTTAAAAGCAGTTTATTTCAGTGACATGGAGGGTCAGTAAACTACACCTCCCACAAGCTGCTCAAGAACACACATGCAAACAGCATTAGATCCAAATAGTTTAGTAGCCACACACAAACACACATGAAGCTACCTTATACTTCAAGGACAGGATTGTCTACTCAGGCTGTCAGCAGCTCTCTAGGGTCTTTCATATCACCTGCTGCCTGGTCCTTTTAACTGGAGATGCCAGAGATTGAACCTGGGACCTTCTACATGCAAAGCCCAGCCTCTTCCATTGAACCACAGCCATTAATGTTCAGGTTGCCAGACAGACAGTCAAGTGGACATCGACAAGTAAGCAAAACATTTTCCCCATGAAATTCTTTATTTCTATGGCTGCAGTCACACACACTAAATAATCCACTTTCAGTGCACTTTCAATGCACTTTTCAACTGGATTTTTACTGTGTGAATTGGCAAAATTCTCTTTGAAAGTGCATTGAATGTGGATTGAAAGTGGATTGTTTAGTGTGTGTGACTGTAGCTTATGTTATCTTAATTCTTCTTTTAAGCAGGGGATTAATGCAAGCATTTCTTTTTGCATGTGCATAGTAACTGCAATTACAATTGGACAAGTTCAAGCTGTCCACACTCAAGATGAACTGCCCAGTGAACATGCAGTTTTGGTGATGGCCATGTGCAGTCAGTATGCAACCTGAATGGACAGGTGCTCAAGTATGTCTAGTAATAACATCTGTCCATGTGCAGTTTCTTCACTGAACAATTTGCAGCACCACCATCTGCCTAGGTAACAAAACAAGTCTTATTTGGGCTGCAGTAGACTAACATGGCTATTCCTGTGGCACCTGCCTGGAGTCTGGGAGATCATCTTCCATGCTGGGAGGAGGGGAAGAGAATAAGATATCAGTCATTGCAACAGATAGGCTTGAGGCTCCAGACTTAGAAACTCCTAACAAACTTGGCTTCAAGGGGATTGATTTGTATCACATGCCCTCCATCTCACATTTTTCCCTTTCCCCCCTAAAATGTTTAAACAATCTATGAAAACTCTAGTCTGCACCTCCTCCACAAAAAGTGAAACTAAGTATGTAATGATAACCCTCTCCTGAGATACCCATTTAAATAACAAAGACCCATGGGCTGAAACATAAGAACAGTCATAGCCAGGAAAACGAGAATATCTTAATCTTTCAGGGAATAAGGAGTCTCACTGCTCATGTATGCAACCAATGGCAGGCAAGCAACATCCAAGAACAGTACATTTCAACTCAGGCAAGGAGGGGTCTGCATGGGCCCCTGCTTTCTCTCAGTCTGAAAAACAGCTATTGTGCTTGCCTTAGCACGGTCAGGTGGCAGAGGCTAAATAGGGAAGCTGGATTCTAGCTGCCAAGCTTTGGCTGGGAGAAACAGGCTCCATTCCAAAGAATGGCAAGACATCCTGAGTCATCACATGACTCACTCACTGGTTTCCTGTCTTCTCTTCCTTACTGTGCTGAAGAGCAACTAAATGCTACTTGTGTTTTTCCTCCTTCCCCTCATCCCCTGCTTTGATTAGTGTGGCTTCCACCATCCAGCCTATGCTAAAGTTAAGTAACAAGGCTAGTTGTAGCGAAGCTGAGCCCAGAAGGCAGAAATGGAGGTGAAACAAGGGGAGAGAAAAGTGAAGCAGGCCTGTGGTAAGGGCCAGGAAAAACAAGCAGTAGTATTGTCACACTTCCCCTTTCATGCATGAGAATCCCTTTGCTGGAACAGAGATTTCCTTCAGGCTTACATTTAGGTTAATGGACCAAATTACTGGCATTAGAGATAGCCACTGAAAGCACAAACTAAGCACACCTTTTAATTATTCGTGTTAAAGGGGCCTGTTAATCGTGGGGGGAGAGAAGAGAAGTCAGAAAACTAGAGAATTCCTTTGAGAGGTGGCTACCTGTAACATTTATTTTGATAAAATTATCTTTCAAATAGAGGTGCCTGTGCTGAGGAACTCTCTTCCAATATAGTCTCACCTGGCATCAAATCAGTATTTATTTAGGCCTTATAGAAACTATAGAGCTTTTTTGTGGCCCTATCTTTGTATTGCTGCTTTTACACATTGATTTTATTGGTTCTCTTCCTGATTCCTTAAGGATATTTAAGATCTTATCCTTCTATAATAATTTTGGTTTTGCTGTTTCATTTTAATATTTTACTGATTAAGGTTTGTATTGTAAACCAGCTCACATGCAGCAGGATATAACTATTTTGAGTTAGTGATCTCCTCTGTCACTCCTTTTTAGACAACCTTCCTGCAACGGACATTTCCCTGTTTGCAAATATCAAGCTATAACAGCACTCCTCTTGATAGAGACAGCAAGCCTAACCTGGAGGCTTTTTAAAAAAGGGGTCAGAACTTACTGACTGACCTGCTCTGACCTATTATTTCCTGAGATCCTCCCCCCAAACCCTTTTAGGGTGATTCTGCATCTAGCTTTCACTCCACATTTTCTCAACTGGGAGGAAAAAGTGCAGCTGAAAACCACATTCAAATGCCTCAGGGCAAAACTGTACTGACTGCAAAGTCACCCCTGAATGGCCATAAAACGATAATGAATCTATGCAGAAGGTACCATAAAATCCGATGATCAAAGGAAGTGAAAGCAGCATGCAACGCAGAAGGGGAATTTCTGTTCCAATGTGGGTTTTGTAAACCAATGGAGGGAAAAGCCAATGCAGACTCAGCCTTAGTTGCCTGCTTTGACCAGAACTTAGTAAAGCCCACTGAATCGTTGCCTTTGGGCTCCAGCTATAAGAGAAGATGCAGACTTGAAACCTGTCACAAAGTAATTCTGAAGCAGATAGTAGTGCACTATCATTTATTGTAATTAATTAATTGATTCTCTTTACTTCATTTTCAACTCACGTTTACATTGTTCTCTTCTTCTCCATTTTATCCAAAAAACAACCCTGTGAGGTAGGCTAAGCTGAGTGTGTGTAACTGGCCCAAGGTTATCCAGTAAGCTAAAATTGATCCTTAGGTGGTTTTATAAAATGTATAAAAGAGCCCAGATACATAAACCTATCCAGAATGCATTGCGTTGGCTTAGAGATGCTTAGATTATTGCCTTGGGGGAAATTTAATTCGAAGGGCAGTTGATAAGTACTATAATTTCTTTTAATCACCATGTCACACTTTATGCTGCTTGATGCTTCTGTTCTTGGGTACTGTGGCTGGTTTTAACAATAACTTATATATACCGGTTAGAAGATCAATGATTTCACATTTGAATTCCTTAAGAACTCTTGGGTATATGCCATCTAGAACTGAAGTTTTATTAGTTTTTTAATTTGCTCAATAGTCCTAGAACTTCAGCTCTTGTCACCTCAAATTGACTCAATTCTTCAGGCACTCTTTCCAAACACAGCACTTCTGATCTGAATATGTGCTCTACATTTTCCATCATGAAGAAGACACAAAGAATTTACTCCATTATTCTGCCATCTTCTGTAAGCAGCTCTTCATTCCATTAGCCTATATTGTGGTCCAACTGCCTTGTATTTCAAGAAATGATTATTGTTTATTTTAATGTTTTTAGCAATTGGCACCTAAAAATGGTCTTTTTTCTCACCTTATTGCTAATTTACACTTATTTTGTACTATTCTATTCACCTAATTCAGGCAAAGCTTCCACTTTTTAAATGAAGCTTCCCCACCCCCTTGTATGGCTTCCTTGACTTTAGCTGTTAACAACACGCAAACATGCTTTTAGGCTTGGTGGCATCATCCCTTACCTGAGGTATGCATTCTATCTAGTTTTTAATAGTGTCCAAGCATCATGAAGGGATTTAACTCTGTTAATCCTTTCAGCTTTCTTCTGACTAGTCCCCTCATTTTTGTATAGTTCCCTCTATTGAAATCAAATGTTATTGTGCTGGACTTTGGGGACAACTTTCCATTGACAAAAATGCACTGTGATCATTGCTCAAAATCAGTGCAGTAACATTTACATCTTGCACCTGGTCTTGAGCTCTACTTAGGACCTAGTCCGGGACCACTACTTGCACAATTTTCTCCATGAGTAACTGTTCCAATGTACAGTCATTTAAGATATCTAGAAACCTTGTTTCTATGGCATGAATCAAGCACACATTTGCCATTTTGAATGTGAGGTACATTTTGTGTAGGGTTGCCAGTCTCCATTTGTCATTTAGCAATGGAGGGGGATGTGATTAATCTTCCTGGTCAACATCAAATAAAACTTTCTAAGTTTTCAACATGTTCAACTGGAAATGTAATTTATTTGATTCAATGTTCTTGTGAATGAATTTATATCGGACAGACATCTAGACCTATCAAGGTGTGTGTCCTTGAACATATTTCACGCATTAAAAATAATATTTCTGAGGCAGCTTTCACTGAACATTTTAATACTAAGAAACATAAATGTGACAATTTTAGATATAGTGTGCTCTTAGATATAAAGCTGCTAAAGTACAGCAAGTTCTCCCTCAGGAAGAGGCCAGGTGGATTCATGAACTTATTACTCTTACACCTACTGGGCTAAATGCTGAATTGGACCTTAGCTGTTTTTTGTAAGGTTTTGCTTGTTTAATTTCTGTGTAGCATAATGTTCTCTCTGGTAAAGGGTCATGTGGTTGCTATTGGTATTTCCACCTTTTGATGGCTTTGTTGTGAAAATGGATGTAAGTAATGGTTTTCTTTTTTGTAATATTGTGGGTTTTCCAATGGTGTTATTCTCCCTCTTACTTTCTTGTCCCTGGTAAAAAGGTTTTGTTGTGTTAAATGGCTTGACTGTCAGGCTGGCAGCAATTACTGATGTTTTGAAATGGTAAAGCTTGTAAAACCTCATTTGGTGGTTCTCCGCCTCAGAGCATTCTGCCTCCTCAGAGCATTCTGCCTTTGTAAGTTTAAGACATAGGTCTGACAAACAGCTGGCTGGCAGCAGTGATGGCCAGTAGATATGTATAAGAAGCAAGAGTGGATTTGTATTACACTGATGGATCTTATGAGTGTTACTATGGGGTATGAATGGAGTGTTTGCCAAATGGATTAATATTGTAAGTATTTTATAAAATTACTAGCTGTTTTGTATAGTCTTGCATTACTCTCTTGTTGATACTAATAATAGAATTTTATCTTTGTAATTAGATATAGATATTTCAACGCTACCCTCTTTGACAAAGCTATACAAAACAAGATATTATATGCATGGTTTGTTGGTGTTGATGGTGTTTGAATTGCTTCCAGTAAACTGAATATTGGAAAAAGAAATTTCTTGTCCTTTTTTGGCATAATACATCACGGTTGTTTGCTTCTTCTCAACTTCCATCCCGTGATCTCTCTCTTTGGTGTGCAGCCTCCAGGTGGAGCCTGGAGATCTCCCACTTTTACAACTGATCTCCAGCTGACAGAGATCAGCTCCCCTGGAGAAAATGGCTGCCTTGAATGGTGGACTCTATGGCATTGTACCATGTTGAGGCCCCTCCCCACCCAAAACCCCTCCCTCTCCCAAATCCACCCCAAAGTCTCCAGGTATTTTCCAACCCAAACCTGGCAACCTAATTTTGTATCCCAATGTATCCATAGCTGAAGTCACCCACCATTAAAACATTTTCTGCTTTAGTTTCTGCTCTTATCATAACCACTAGGCTGATCTCAAAATGGAGGGGGAATAGCACACCACCTCTTTTAAGTAACCCTTAGTGCAGTGGTGTTGAACTCACTGGAAATGTGTTTTAAAGTTTTAAAAATATTTAATTGTGTTGTGTTTGTGTTCTTTATAAAGTTTATATCTCTGCTACCGGTGGCTCAAGTGGTTAAGACGCTGAACTGCAGGCTGTGGAAGGTCAGTAGTTCAGCAGTTCGAGACCCGGGTGCTGCATGACGGGGTGAGCTCCTGTCTCTAGTTCCAGCTCCTGCCAACCTAGCAGTTCGAAAGCAAGAAATTGCAAGTAGATAAATAGGTACCACTTCGGTGGGAAGGTAACAGCCTTCTGTGCACCTTGGTGTTTAGTCATGCCGGCCACATGACCACGGAAATGTCTTTGGACAGCGCTGGCTCTTCGGCTTTGAAATGGAGATGAGCACTGCAACCCTAGAGTCGGATTCGACTGGCTTTCGAGCAAGGGAACCTTTACCTTTACCTTACCTGGCATTACCTTTTATGACACACATGGGCTGGCCCAACAAGGTCTCATTTATGCCAGATCCAGCCCTCATAACAAATGAATTCGACACCCCTGCCTTAGGGTCCAGTGCCTCTACCCATAGTGATTCCACAGAGGACTTTATTCCCTGGTTGTTTTATGGCTTATTTGACTCTATGCCTTCTTTCATATATAGAGGAATACTGCCACAAACACATCCTTCCCATTATGGAAAACACTGTGCTGGGACACAAAATCTACCCCACATTCAAAATAAGTAGATTTTGTTTTAAGCCTTAGATGCTTTTTTGCTGAAAGGAAACTGTAAGTGGCTGTACTTTGGGAATATTGTTTACTAATGTTATTATTAAAATGTAACCTTTTATACTCCTGAACTGTACATGCATAACCTGCATATTTGCAACAGAAACATAATATAGCTGAGATGCACTTGATTTCTCGCTCATTCCTCCCAGTTCAGCTGTTCTTCTTTGTATGCAGCCAAGCTCATTCAAAATGCACTTCTTACTTAAGAAACTGAATATGGAGCTCTGAAATATTAAAACATCCAACTGGGAAGGGAAAATGATTTATTTCCCCTTTGATATGCAGTGGAACTTTACCAGATGAACTTCAGTGAAAAACGGTCACAACCTCCTCCCTGTTGGTGGTTGCACTAAAGCTGAGGTAATTCAAGCCTTTGTTTCCTCATGAAGTGGGATTTTGGCCTGAATCCTACTGACATCAGTGGGAATTTCACGGGAACACACACACACATAGTACTTCATAAATATATGTTATGTTGATCCAGTGGGGATTTTCCCAAAGCCATATATTATAGACTACACATTGATTTTTTAGTACTTCCTCTTTCTTTTGTAGCATATAAAACACTGAAAAAAATCTCCATTAATATTTAAAATTCTGGGAGATTCAAGTTTTTTATGCTATCAGCCCAGTAATTTACATGTAACACAAGCTCTGCAGGAGTCAGTTTTCTCTCGTATTTCCCTTTGATACCCCAGAGAGCTTACTACTAAGCAAAGGAAAACATGATGGCTGCCTCTTAACACTTGTCCCATGCTGTACAAATAAGCATTGATCAAAGGGAGCAAGGCAATCTGGGGAGAAATCATTAAAATATAATGAATGCATTTTATTTAAAATCCCATAGCCATTAAGAAACTTTCATTTACCCTTTTTCTTATACATCTATATGCCAAGTTATCAAGGAGAAACAGCAGCGGCTTTTATATAGTGTTTACAACATATATTATTGCAGTAGCACAGGCTGTCATCCTAAATGCACTTTCCTTGGAGTAAACCCACTGGGTAAATCAAGATAGCTTTTGTAATCAGATTCTTAGCTTGGGGAGGTGGGTGGTCCACATTACCAGGGGTGAACCTTTGCCTGCCTCTTGTCTTGAAAACAATATGGGGTCACCATAAGTTCGCTGCAACTTGATGGTACTTTCCACAACTGGGAGAAGGCAATTCATGAGGTGACACTGATTATCCTTGTTTTTGAAGGATGTGGGCCAAGTTGGCCCCTGAAGCAGTGGCAGAGTTACTGGGGGTTAGCTCTGCTTGCTTCTGGCCACCAGTGGCTCACTAAGGCAGTGGCCCAATGCAAAATGTCCCTGTGAGTTAAACAACCAGTCTGCCTCTGTACATTGCTAGAGTTGAGGAGTGCAAGAGAGGCCCAATAAAGTCTGTTAGACTGTTACTATGGCACAATGTATTTATGTCACTTACAAAGCAAAATAGACATGTTTCTTTCCTGAAACTGTAAAATATAACTGGGGGTGGGTGGGGAACAGATTACAAATTTGTACTAGGCCATAGGAATTATATTTGGACCCTGGATGCGATAGATGGGACTTGGGTAGAGCTATGGGCACTAAGTATGCACAGCTGGTGGAGAGACCTGCTTAAAGCCATAGGCCAGGAGTGACAGGGCCAGATGGATTTGGAGAAGTTGGTTGAAAAATACTGGGGTTTTTATCAACCAGCTAAACAAGCCTGCTAGTTAGTTAGTTAGTTGTCAGAAGTCCTAACCTAGTCAGCAAAACACCATGCCTTGCGGTTCAAGCAAGAATAGCATTTATTATAGAGCTGCAATAGAAAGGTCACTGTAGCAGGTACATTGTTCAGAATGACTTGGTTACAGAAAGCAAGTGGTTATACCGAGAAGGGGGTGAATGGGGACCCCCCCTTCTACCAATCAGGGAATAACATGCGACTGGGAATCGAAAGTTACTACGCTAATGAAGTTCCCAACGCCCCCATTATTCTCAGGAAAGCCGGAGCTTTGAAAGCGATAGTAAAGCTCGCAGCTTGACTCCTCAAGGTCAGAATGTTCAGTCTGCGAGAGATAGGGGTTACCAGATGCACATTCCACTCTCACACCCTAGTCATAAATCAACACCCCTTGGATTCCAACCTCCCGCCTGTCACGCCACTATGGCGCCCATTGCCATCCTCCCCTCCCCTCCATCCATCATGGCAGGGCTACCTGACATGCAGCCCCCTCGAAACTCTACCCCTTTGGCTTGTGGGGGTACAACTTGTGAAACGCCCGGATAAGCCGGGGGGCCAGAACATGTTCCGCCCGCACCCATTCCCTCTGCTCCGGCCCAAAGTCAATCCATTCAACAAGATAAAACAAGCGATTGCGAGAGATCTTAGAGTCCAAGATTTGCGATAGTTCGTAGTGAGGTTCCCCCCCCACTAACAGCGGAGGCGGGGTTGGCCGTCGCGGTCTCCATTTGTTCTCCTCAGGTGCCCGGCGAAGAAGCCTTACATGAAAAACAGGATGAACAGACTTTAGAGATTTGGGTAACGCCAATTCGACAGTCACATTGTTAATTACTCTCACAATCTCAAATGGACCAACAAACTTCCAACCAAGTTTGCGACTCGGTTGAATGTGACGCAAGTGTTGTGTGGACAAATAAGCAAACTCCCCACACTTTGGAATCCAGGCAAGGCTGCGTTTCTTGTCGGCCTGGATTTTATAAGCATTTTTAGCTTCATCTAGAGTCTTGGCTAAGGATGACCACGCCATCTGCAACTGTTTGCACCAGTCTCCAGCGTCTCCCGCCGGGAGGTCGGGAGAAGTCAGAAAAGGCAGAGGCGGGGCGTCATATCCATGTACTGCCTTAAACGGGGACATCCCTGTCGACGAGTGCTGAGTATTGTTGTAACAGAACTCAGCCAAAGGCAAAAGAGAATGCCAATTGTCCTGTTGAAAATTGGAAAAACATCGCAAATACTGTTCCAGAGTCTGATTCACACGTTCAGTCTGTCCATCGGATTCTGGATGGTATGCACTGCTGACCCCCCGCTCCACCCCAAGCAGTGACATCAGCTCGCTCCAGAACCGTGAGACGAATTGCACCCCCCTGTCCGAGATCACTTTAGCAGGCAAAGTGTGGAGCCTCACTACGTGTTGCAGGAACGCAGAGGCTAGTTTCTTGGCAGAGGGGATAGAGGCAAACGGAACGAAATGAGCCTGTTTTGTAAACAGGTCCACGATCACCCATATGACAGTCTTTCCCCCGCTCGGGGGTAGGTCAGTAATAAAGTCCATAGAGATTACTTCCCATGGGCGAGCCGGCGTGGGGAGGGGTTGCAGAGCCCCCGGGGGTTTACCGGGACGGGGTTTACTCATCAAGCACGTTTGGCAAGCCGACGTGAAAAGTGAAATGTCTTTCCTAAGCCCTGGCCACCAAAATTGTCTTTGCAGGAGCTGGAGAGATTTTACAAACCCCGTGTGTCCAGCCAATTTCGACCCGTGTGCCCAGCTCATCACCTCCCCCCTTAGGGAACGTGGGACAAAGAGCTTGTCATTTTTAGTCCAGCAGCCATGCGCATTTTGGGAGACGCCTTCTTCCCCCCACCTCCTCTCTATCAGCGTCCGACATAGCTGTAGAGAATTTCGTCACCCAGTCATTGGTAGGAGGGTCTGGGGACGGGGGGAATGTTTGGCCTGCCTCCGAGTGGTTACTGCCCCTCCCAACTGGGAAGGCGTGAAGACCGAGTCATGAATCTCCTCCCTTTTGCTGTCGTGTTGAGGGAGGCGTGACAGTGCATCGGCCAGCGAGTTAGACGTTCCCGGGAAGTGGTGTAGTGTGAAATTGAACTTGGAGAAGAAATCAGCCCAACGCAGCTGTTTGGCGTTCAAGGAACGGGGGAGCGGAGAAGCTCGAGGTTTTTGTGATCAGTCCAGACCTCGAACGGAACTCGCGCCCCCTCAAGCCAATGTCGCCAGGTAGCTAACGCTAAGCGGATCGATCCCGCTTCTTTTTCCCACACTGACCAATTCCGTTCAGTATCGTTAAATTTTCTGGAAACATAGGCAAGGGGGTGTAATTTACCATCCTCCCCCTCTTGGAGGATCGCCCCCCCATAGCAACATCGGAAGCGTCGACTTGGACAATGAATTTCTTAAGTTCATTTGGGTGGGCTAACACAGGTTCCGACGTAAAAAGGGCTTTCAATTTGTCAAATGCCCTCTGGCACTGTGGCGACCACTCTAGTTTGGCCCCTGGTCGAGTGCATTCGGGTGGCTTCCCTTTTGTTTTCAATAAGTCAGTTAGGGGAAGGGCCACCTGGGCAAAGTTCGATAGGAACGATCTATAAAAGTTCGCGAATCCGAGGAACCCTTGGAGTTGCCTCCGTGTTTTAGGGGCTTCCCACCCTATCACATCTTTGATTTTATCAGGGTCCATCTCAATCCCCTTTTGGGATATGCGGTAGCCCAGAAAAGGGATCTCTGTTTTGTGAAATTCACACTTGGACAGTTTTGCAAACAGTTTATGCTTGTGCAACGTTTGTAACACTTCCCTCACCAGTTTCACATGGGACTTCATGTCGGGGGAATATAAAAGAATGTCATCAAGGTAAACAAGGACCCCCTTAAACAAATACTTGTGGAGCACCTCATTAATCAAGTTCATGAAGACTCCCGGGGCTCCCTGAAGCCCGAACGGCATGACCAGGTATTCAAATTGGCCCAGCGGGGTGTTGAACGCCGTTTTAAATTCGTCCCCCTCCCGAATTCAGACCCTGAAGTAGGCATCACGGAGATCTAGCTTCGAGAAAACCTTCCCCCCAGCCACCGCAGCCAACAAGTCTTTTATCAGGGGCATGGGGTAGGCGTTTGTGTTAGAGACTGCATTCAAGCCACGATAGTCGGTGCACAGCCGCAACCCCCATCCTTTTTCTTCTGGAAAAGCACAGGAGCTGCAAACGGGGAGGATGCTGGCCGTATAAAACCCCTACTCAGATTTTTGTCAATGAATTTCCTCAGCTCCACTTTTTCTGAGGGGCTCATGGAATACAACTTCCCTTTCGGTAGTTTCTGGTTAGGCAAAATTTCAATCGCACAGTCTGAGTTTCTATGGGGGGCAATTCGTCGGCTTCCTCCTCCCCAAAGACAGGGGCCAGGTCGTGATACTCAGGGGGAATGCGTTCCAGTTCGGCTTCCGCCACCCCCACTGTCACTAGGAGTTGCCCCCCATCATGGGTCCCCACTCATTCTTCCATAAGTGGGATTGGCATTTGTCGGAGATGAAATTCACTTTCCCCTCCCCCCATAGGACGTGTGGATCGTGATCAAAGAACCACAGGCTTCCGAGTACTAGGGGAAAGCGGGCAGCTGGGGTAACAACGAAAGGCCTTTCTTCCCAATGTTGCCCAATTCCCACCCTCAAGGGTATAGTCTCGTATTTACAGGGTTCTTTCATGGTGGAGCCGTCCATCTGAGTAAATATCAAGGGGTTGTTTAGTTTAATAACTTTCGCCCCCAGTCCCGTCACTAGTGTGGGATTGATGAGATCTCTCCCACACCCAGAGTCAATGAGAGCCCGTACTCTCACATGGGTCAATAGACCCGGGTCCATTAAAGTCACTGTAAGAAAGAAAAGAGAGGGGGTTTGCTCACCGGGGTTTGCGCCTGGGAGTCCGGGACCTGCTGTTCAGCGCTGTTCACAGCAGGTCCGTCTCGTTTCCCTGCGGCGCAGCTTCGCCATCGGATGAATCGGATGCCTCGCTGAGCGGTTTGGCTTGCAGGGCTTTCGCCCCCTCGGCTTTGCCACCGGTTTCGGCGTGGAGGTGTCGAACTTCTTCTTGGCTCCCTTGGGCGCTCCTGACGATGCTGATGCGGTCGGGCAGTTCGCGGCGAAGTGGCCCCCTTCTCCGCATTTGAGGCAAAGACCTTGCTTCATTCGGAGTTCCCTCGTACCGTCCCTCGGTTTTGGATTCGGGGTAGGGGGTTTCCCCCTCGCTGCCGGCGCAGGGCCGCTGTTAGCCATCGCTGCAGCATCATCTAGTTTGATGGTTTTCAGCCGGTTCTCCATCGTGATGGCGGCTTGTATCCATCCCGAGAGGGTGTCTGGGTCTTGGGTTTTGGTGACTTCTCGTCGGATCTCCGCGTTGAGTCCCAACTTGTAGTAGTCCACGAGGGTCCCATCTTGCACCCCTCGGATTTTGGCCGCACACCTACGGAACTCCGCCGTGTAGTCTCTCACCGATCTCGTGCGTTGCTTGAGGGCTCGGATCGCTGCCTTTGCCGCTTTGTTAGAGTTCGCGTCCTCGAATTGCTCTTTCATGGCCCACATAAAAGAATCGATTTCTCTCAACTCACGCCCATCAGCCTGGTGAAGTCCCACATACCAGTCAGCGGCCGCTCCCTTCAGGTGGGCTGCTATGACATCGACCATACGCTCTTCGCGCTGGAATAGATGGCCCCAAGTCTCGATAAACCTCTTGGCTCTCACGAGGAAAAACGGAAACTTCTCAGGGTCTCCGTCAAAATCTGCATCCAGCAGTTCCGCAGGTTTCGGTGGCAAAACCCCCCAAGGTCGAGGGGTGGTTGCCCCGGCGGCCCCTGCGTCCCTGGCCCCGCGGGTTGATCCGGAGGGCCGGCCGGTACGTTCTGCTGGCCTTGATCCGGCGCCGGCCGTTGATCCTGGGGAGCTTGGTCTGGTGGCTCCTCTCGCCTTTGTCGCTCACGCTCCTCTCGGATGCCCTCCGCGATCATCTGTGGGATGCGGGCGAGGGATTCATCTAGGTAGTGCATCAGGCAGTCTTGGCTCGGTTCCCCACTCCACCTCTGTCTCACCACGGCACCTTCCAGGCTCTCGGAGTCTCGGCCGGTTTCCTCCAGGGCTCCCGCCGTAATCAGTCTGCGGACCGATCTTTCGGGGTGGCCTCCCCCACCGATGCTCGCGGGGTTCCAAACCATGTCTCGTGGGTTTCAGCCAGGGGTTTCACCCAGTCTCATCTACGTCCAACTCGGTGGGTCACCCCTCCATAGGCCGCCCCATATGGATCCCCGTAGGGCCCTCCAAAGTCGTACTCCGGAGCCCATTGTCCCGGCACGTATGTGTCAGGGGTCTCTCTGGGTACGTCCTTCCCGGGAGGTTTCTTCTCCTTTTTCTTTTCTTCTTCAATCGGGAGAGTGTCTTCTTCACCGCTACTCATTTTGGAGTTGCGGGTTTCTGACCAGTCCCGAAGTTGATGATGATTCTGAACAAACTGTCAGAAGTCCTAACCTAGTCAGCAAAACACCATGCCTTGCGGTTCAAGCAAGAATAGCATTTATTATAGAGCTGCAATAGAAAGGTCACTGTAGCAGGTACATTGTTCAGAATGACTTGGTTACAGAAAGCAAGTGGTTATACCGAGAAGGGGGTGAATGGGGACCCCCCCTTCTACCAATCAGGGAATAACATGCGACTGGGAATCGAAAGTTACTACGCTAATGAAGTTCCCAACGCCCCCATTATTCTCAGGAAAACCGGAGCTTTGAAAGCGATAGTAAAGCTCGCAGCTTGACTCCTCAAGGTCAGAATGTTCAGTCTGCGAGAGATAGGGGTTACCAGATGCACATTCCACTCTCACACCCTAGTCATAAATCAACACCCCTTGGATTCCAACCTCCCGCCTGTCACGCCACTATGGCGCCCATTGCCATCCTCCCCTCCCCTCCATCCATCATGGCAGGGCTACCTGACATTAGTTAAATTTTAGCTACTTCCTTTCAGTGGAAGGCTCTGTCCAAGGCAACATTCAATAAAAATCTGAAGTAAGAGCACCTATAAAATCATAAAAATTATATTAGAGGACATGAAGTGCATAAAACAGTCTTAATCTCTCCTGGGATTCATACACAAGACACTGGGGTTAGGAAGGAATCCTGCGGGCATTCTGCATAACCTTCCAGCAAGTCCTTGCAATCTAAGAAGCTTCTGAGAGCTTTGCAGCTGCAGTTTCTCTGGCTTCAACTTGTTGGGTAAAGAAGAGGTTTAGGTTCTAGGCAAGCCTGTGGTTCCATTGCATCACATAGGCCTCTACAGCAAAGCAGATTATGAAAATAATGCATTTACTTCCATCAACATGGATATAATTAAATTTACCTTGACCAATGCTGCAAACCCAGAGTATTCTGAAGACAGACAACCATGCAGTATACAACACACGCAGGACTCCATTCACATATCCTTCCTGGGTTCTATATTAATTTATATTAAGAAAAACATCTTAAAAATCTGAGGGTCCTAGTATATGCTGATAAAGAGTTCTTACTATCAATATTAATATTACTGAGTTGAATTCAAAGGTCATAATAAATCTTGATGTGTTGCACAAACCCTGGTTAGTCAATCAGACATACATTGCAAACAATAATTCGTTTATAAATCCAAGCTAGTCTGTAGCTTGTTTCCTCCACTTCCAAGCAAAACCTCCAAATGATACCTTGAGCTCTCTTGTACTGCTGTATATGTGGCCTATTTGCTATTGTTCAGATGGGAGGGAACTAAGGCCTCCTCCTCCTCCTCCTCATGCTATGCTAGCAATAATCGGTTTTCCTCCCTGCTACTGCTATCAGTCCCCATGTCAGGCCAGGCATGTGAAAGCCATCCTCTACATGAATAGAACTTGAGCATGGATTCCATGGTAGGAAACATTTGAGGCTAGTGTATACACAATTGAGAGTCTGGTGCAATAAATATCCCAGGTGAAGGAAGAGGGAAGTGAGGCAGATAGTTATCCAGTAAGTAACTTTATTTACCTACTCAAGTTACAGAATAGATCAATGGGAAGCAAAATGCCAGTAGTCAAGGTAGGGTATGTGGATGATTCAATGGCAGCAATACAAGGCAATTTATTTGTAGAATTTGTAATGAAAGCCATTCGCTTTTGCACAATCTACAGTGTGAGGGAGCTTTTCAGAGCCTTGGTGTTTGTCCTGCAAACTTGGTTCATTATTTATTGTAGGCTGGAGGAGCTTTGGAGAGCCACACAAGAGATCTTTGAATAATGTGCCCCTTAAGTACTCAGTAGCCCACCTACTTTTTCTTAATTAACTACCTTAATTGAGAGACCCTGACTTGTTATCAAAAGGATGGATTCATCCACACCTATGGCTCTGGGAGGCAGGACAGTCTTGGGGTGCAAAAAGATACTGGTCTCATTGGAGAAGATAGGGAGCAACATCCCCTTTTCTATCTAGCTGCTTCACCAAAATGTGAAATGAAAACAACTCCTGTTGTGAAACAAACTAGGTCTTTTACAGTGCTCACACACCACTTTCCCTTTAAATGATCATCAGACACCTTCCTCTCACTCTTTCTGTTTCAATACATTCCCTAAAATGTGCTCTGCAATATGTCTTTTCCATTTCTCACTCATTCTTTCATCATTTTAGACCACATTTTTTCCCAGAGGGACCCAAAGTTGCTTGTGCATGCCCGTGTGTGTATACCACCATCAAGTCACAGCCAACTTATGGTAGCCCCAAAGGATTTTCAAGTCAAGAGACTAACATTGCCTTCCTCTGCATAGCGACCCTGGAATTCCTTGGAGGTCTCCCATTCAAATACTAACCAGGGCTGACTCCGCTTAGCTTTCAAGATCTGATGAGATCAGGCTAGCCTAGGCCATCCATGTCAGGGCCAAAGGTGCTTACAAACAATGAAAAGCTTCAAATTTCAAAACAAGTGCAAATGCATATGAGCTGTTCTCAGCTCACCAAGCTGATTAATGCAGGTCATAGGCTGCCAGCCCCAGCTGCAAGCCACAAAAACCCTTTGTTCCTTGCTCAAGGGCTCATAATTCTAGCCACTCCCAGGTTAAACACCTGCAGAGAAAGGAAGAAAAAAGTCACCCTTGATGGACCTTAACAGGTGCTAGCCTGCTGCAACATGCCAGCAAGATCAACCTCATTCCCCTTTTGATGACTTTTAAATTTCCCTCCTAAAGAAACTGAAGTTTCCCAAAAACACCAGGGAAGAGAAGGTATGTGGAGAGAAAACAGGTGAAAAGAAGGGAGCTTAGAATGCACCATCAGTAAACAAATGAAATGGCAAGTTTGGTGTAGGTTTCCCTTTCTATATTCAAGAGGCTAGGAGGGGTGATGCTACTGAACATACTGGAATTTGTGCATTCAGACTTTATGACTAATCAGTTAATATAAATACAAATACAAATCAGTTAATACAAATACAAATACAAATCACTGACCAAACTGACCAAGAGAGAGATCTTGGAGTCGTGGTAGATAACTCAATGAAAATGTCTAGACAGTGTGTAACTGCAATAAAGAAGGCCAACGCTATGCTGGGGATTATTAGGAAGGGAAATGAAAACAAATCAGCCAGTATCATCATGCCTTTGAATAAATCATTGGTGTGACCTCATTTGGAGTACTATGCACAGTTCTGGTCGCCACACCTCAAAAAGGATATTATAGCATTGGGAAAAGTGCAGAGAAGAGCAACTAGAATGATAAAAGGGTTGGAACACTTTCCCTATGAAGAAAGGTTAAAATGTTTGGGGCTCTTTGGCTTGGAGAAACAACGGCTCAGGGCTGACATGATTGAGGTTTATAAGATTATGCATGGGATAGAGCAGGTTGAGAAAGAAGTACTTTTCTCCCTCTCTCACAATATAAGAACTTGTGGGCACTCCATGAAATTGCTGAGCAGTCGGGTTAGAACAGATAAAAGGAAGTACTTCTTCACCCAAAGAGTGATTAACACATGGAATTCACTGCCACAGGAGGTGGTGGCAGCTACAAGCATGGACAGTTTCAAGAGGGAATTAGATAAACATATGGAGCAGAAGTCCATCAGTGGCTATTAGCCACTAGGTATAGATAGGAACTCTTAGTCTGGGGCAGGTGATGCACTCTATTCTTGGTGCTGGGGGGGCAGCAGTGGGAGGGCTTCTAGTATCCTGGATCCACTGCTGGACCTCCTGATGGCACCTGGTATTTTTGGCCACTGTGTTGACAGAGTGTTGGACTAGATGGGCCATTGGCCTGATTCAGCATTGGCTTCTCTTATGTTCTTATAAGTAACAAGCCGTAGTTTAGGATTCTGGTTTAGGACCCATCAACAAATCACAGTTTGTTGAGCTTCCTACATTCATACTTTATAGTAAAGTTTAATCAAACTATGGTATATAAACTATGTTTTTTTTGTATCATATGAATGCAGCCTAAGAACTTTTATAGTGCTTTATAACGCAGGGTAGATGTTTCATTGAGGATGAAAGACAGTGGTCTGCCTAAGGCTACTTAATGATTTCATGGCTGAGGTGAAATATGAATTGGCCACTTTGAGGCTCTCTGTTCGCTACTGTGCAGTGCCAATTACTAGAGCAATATGGAAGCTGTTTCCACAGCTGAAACAGAAAGAAGATTCTCTAGTCATGGCTATTGGCTCAAATGTTGCTCTCTCATTGGTATGATCCTCTGTTAGTTTTCAGTCTGAGAGATATCACCTCATATTCTTTCTCAGCTATTGATAGGCTGAGGGTGAGCAACTCAGCACTTATCAGCCTTCTTATTATTTTTGTTTGTTTTTAATCAGCCTTATTTAATCAACCCTGTGAAAGCCGAAACACTTTTTGAGCTTTGCTATGCATCCCCCATATTGATCTCTGAAGTGCACATCTGCCATTTTTAAGGACAGAAAACAGAAAAGAAATGATCCCATCTGCAGTACTAGCATTTCCTTCTTTCACCCACCCTACAGCCTTCTCAATGAGGGTTGGGCATGAACGTGGAAAATGTGGATCGGTTAGTGGTTCATGGCATGCCTGGTTCACAAACCAAAAACTGTCACAAACTTTTAACCACCAAATGAACTGATTCAGTTCATGAGGTTGTTGATGTGGCAGAATGCCCTCCCCATCTCTGAACATCTCTGCTACAGAGAGGCATGCAATGGCAAACCATCTCTGAACATCTCTGAAAACCCCATGTGTTCCCCATAAATCAGCTGCGACTTGACAGCAAAAAAACAACCACCACCCTTTTAAAGTTGAGATTGTATAAACCAATTCAATAACATTGAATGGCAATAAACCAGGCCGTTTTATTTGCCACTTTTGGGTGATGCTTAGTTTGCCATCAAATTATCATATTTATATTCCCGATGATAAAAATACTTTTAAAAAATGAAAGATGATATGAACAGGAGTTATTGGCCAAATGTTTCAAGCTCTAATTAAACAACAGCATTGTACTGGACATACGTGGTCCTGGCAAAATAAGATAATTATCTACATAGATAAGTTTCAGACATAATGTTAAGCTATGTTAATGAAGCTTTAAAATTTGTTTCCAGAGCTTGGAATCATGTTTCATGGGGCATGCTAAAACTATAGTTTGTCAATTTTGATGTGACAGCAAACTATGGTTTGCTAAAAACAGGAAATGACTAACCAGCAGACAGCAGGCAAGATGAAGAGGTTGCATAAATAATCTTCAAGATTTCTTAAAAGGTTATTCATATACTCCTGAATCAAAGTAGGGCATCTGAATCAAGCCATACTGTTTTAAATGGTATCCTTGACTGGCCATTATTCCAGCCTTTACTGTAGGCACTGAGCTCCCAGGTACATTCCAAATTCTAAGTATTAGCTCAAAAAGGCAATGATCATAAATTTGTGTTTTTCATGAAACTACATCACACTATGAAAAGGAATACATAGCATAAAACATTGCAGGAGATTTAGGGGAAATTTAGGACACATTTGCAGTTGTGATAGAGCCAAACAAGTTCTTCTTGGTAGCTCTGATCTACAGGTGCCACCCTCCAGGTGTGGCCTGGGGAATTTCCTACAATTACAGCTCATCTCCAGACTACAGATATCAGTTCCTCTGGAGAAAATGGATGCTTTGGAAGGTGGACTCTATGGCAGTGTAGCCCACTGAAATGTCTGTCCTCCACAGGCTCCACCTCCCAGATCTCCAGGAGTTTCCTAACCTGGTGCTGTCAACCTGATCCCCACATCTGCCAGTGGCCAGGGGAGACCTGTAGCTTCTAAATGTATGATTTGTGAAGCTCACACACAGGAAAACATTAGAGGGTTTATAGGCTGCATTGGAATTTCATAAAGAACTCAAGATGTGCAACAAACTTTCTTTCAACAATCCTTCTTATGGACATTTTGCCTGACTGAGACCTTTAATTTGTCTTGAATTGTGCTATAGATGGTAATGAATTTTCTTTTTCTAGGTGAAAATTAAAGATGTGTAAAATCATATTTTATCTAAGTTCCTTCAGATATATATATGAAAATATATCTCCAAATTCCCTTTGAATTCCACTATAACTGAAATGTGATTAGCTAGAAGATGCACTTAACTGGCACAGAAGGCTGGTATTTTGCACTATCTATGTCAGCTGGTACTTCGGAGGCCTGAGTGCCATTAGTAACTTTTTGCAGCATATCAAGATAATGTGAACACTACTTTTAAAAAACCCAAAAAAATTCCCATTACAGAATCACCGTGTTTTCTTTATGGGGTAATTTCAGGTTACAGGCCATCTGTGCCAGCACAGAGACTAACAAAACTCAGAATTGTCTCCTTATGGTGGAAGCAGCACAATACTTCAACACACATTCAGTACCAACAAGCCAGTGACTGTAGAAAACAGAAGTCTGAATATTACTGTCTGTTCCTGGTTTCACTAGGAGTGAAACTGGCCACCCCCACAGTTCTTTATTTATGCCAAATCCTTTTTCAGACTCTAGGAGTTCAGTTTAGCTCCTTTTGACATTTCAGTATAACCCTCGCTGTTCTCATGCTCATTCTGGAGTCAGGTGGATTTACTGCAGTAAGGCACAAGAAATATGTATCATGTGTGGGTGGGTGTATGTAGGTAATATTAATAATTGAATTTCTCTGTTACTGGGTGCTGTTGAATTAAAATAGTTATATTTTCAGGTTTCAAGTAAAGATTCTATAGGTTAAGCTTAAAATGCATGATGATTATGTTAACAAAAGCACCAATGATGTAGTACAGAAAAATCCTGAACCAACACTGTAGACTAATTCAGACAGCGCAGTTCATAAAATCTGAAGGATTCAAAGTAGTCATGTAAAATCACAATCTGATTGTGAAGTGTAAGCACCATCCCTGAACAATGGATTTTTTTTTTTGCTTTTTATTAGGCACCCTAAATTGTTCTCAAATGTGTTACTCAGCTGTTTTGTGTATACACGTTCTACCACTGTCTTTTCTGTGGTTGTTTCTCCATCCCCTGGTTTACCAATTTACCGTGGTGTGCTACATGATTGTCTTTATCCTGTAGTGGTCAGGATGGATTTGCATGACATTTCTTTCTAGTATGACTTCTCTTTCTTGTTTTATCTTGTCTGCCCAACTCCCAAAGCTAACTGTTCTGAATTGGGTGGCAAATACTTCCTGTGTTCTTGTGCTGCAGTCTGAGAACTGTAGTTCAGTCTATCAAGTCAGCATATGTGCCAATGTAATAACTAATTCTAACTGCACAGGTCTAAGGCAACACATACACTTAAAATGCAGCAGATGGTAAGTGACACTTAACTTGTCCATTATGACCCCTGGAGATGTATAGTTCCAGCAATCTGGTGAATTCTGAGCCTGTCCCAACAGTGGCTTCCTAGTCAGTTGTGGACTGAATAATGTAAAACAGCTTGAAATAGTGCTTATTTTAAATTGTGATTGTGTGAGCTGAAGGGTTTCTCAACCTGAGAAAATGGGCATGAAGAGCAGAGTAAGTTCAGTTTTTAAACACATATGAACACCAGGAAAGAACAATTGATTAAGAAAATATTCCTCCTCCTCCTCCTTGACTCTGTAAATAAACATTTCCAAAGCCATAGGGAGCAAACTACTGATTTCACCAAAACCAATAATCAGCAACAAAACCTATGCCTTCAAAGTTACAAAGAAACAAAGATTTACTAGTTATTGAATGATATATTATTTAGAAGGACAAAGCTGTAATCAACCAAGCACTACCCTAGCGAAATACTGATTCTTTCCAAATTGATTGACCTTGAGAGCTGATGTTGTAGAGTGGCTAAGATAAAGAGCTGTGACCCAGGAAGCTACTGGTTTGACTCTCCCTTCCACCAAAAATTCATTGGGGTAACTCACAGCCCCTGTGACCCTCATCTGTAATTGTAAGGGTTGCTATGATAAAGTGCATTAAGCACTTTAAATACCCCCAATCATTATTCATTATTATTACTAGTAGTAGTAGTAGTAGTATTTCATCAACTGTATAATTGGCTCAATAAACTTAGGATTCACTAGGCTACTAAAAATCCTGTACAAATTGAGTACTAGAAGGTCTTCACAAATAAGGAGCCTTCTTTCGCATAGTTATATTTCCAGTATATTTCCATGTTCAAATCATGCACAATTTCCCATCTAAATAAATGAAATGAGCAGCACAAAGTTTATTTCACATGCAGTCCACCAAGAAATATTCCTGTACCAGTCCTATTGGGATGAATAGACTATACAAGAGAAAAAGTTAGTATGGCCTCTTTAAAGAAAAAAAAAATCTACAGTGTTGGGTCATAGTGTAGCAAATTCATTTGGACAATGATTTCATAGGACTTATAATCAGGGCCTAATACATTTTTCATACTTCTAGAATAGCTTTGTGGCAGTGGATCAAGGAAAACAGTTGTATAAGTTACACTATAAAATGTCAGCCACAAAGTTCTTTCTAAAAAGGTAGCAATACATTATGCTGAAATATTTTCCAACTCAGAATAAATGCACTGTAAAGTACTCCCCAGGTGAATGGCATCATTATTTCATATGCTCTAATTGAGTGCTGATGAAGTCATTTTATAAATTCAGAAGCTGTAATGATGCAAGGAAATCAGCTGATTATTTTGATGGCCTGAGAAAACAGACCTGTGATGGAGCACATTTGTCTCAAGCAAGGCTTCCTTTGAATTAGGGTTTACCAAGGCTCATCCCCAGGACCATTCCCTCCATAGTATGCCTCAGATTTAAGGATACTTTCCAATACTTTGGCTTCCATGCTCATTCATTCGTTATAAGATTTATTATAGCCCACTTTTCTACTAAAAATAGCACCAAGAGCAGCTTACAAATGAATATTTTAAAACCAGGACTTGAGCTTGTTTTATGCTTGTAACATACAGTTCTCAATCCCAAAATTATTGCTCAAGTCCCATCCCTCATGAAGGCTCTACTCTGTTGTTTGTTTACATTGTTTTATACTGGTTGCCACCTAGTGGCCAAGAAGGTGATTTAAAAAAAAAGACTGCGTGTGCTGTTTTCACAAGCTGGATGCCAGGGTGAGGACATGCACAAAATCAAACTCAGTTACATCTTGGTATGCTTTCCACATGTTACACTTAGTCATGACATATTGCTAGTAACAACCTGGTTCTTAGAAGTGCAGCACATTACTGGACACAGAAAGGCTACCTATGAAATTATGAAGAAGTCTGGTGCATGATTCTAGTGTTCCAAACCCACCCTGGGATGCCAGGCAATGGCCTGGCACCCCTTCCTGCAAACCTAGTGTTACCAAGGTCTTAAAAGTGCAACACAGCAAGTATCTTTGCCTTTAAAGGGCCTGAACAGTTAAAAATTGGTCTGTCTTCCAAATCTCACCCAGCAACCAGCCAGAATACGGGGAAGCTGGTCATACTACTAGGAAACTGATATTTTTGCTTTTACTGAAGTGCAGGTGCCAGTTTGCTCTGGAAGAAGATGGAAGATGAGTCTGAGACCCTTTTCCTCTGTGCTATTCTCCCAAAAGCAGGCAATGCAGGCAAAGGGAAATTATGGAACAGCGGTTATGGTTGCATTTTTTTCTCCTTTATCCATGATGCAGCATCATATGTGGCTTTGTCATTGAAAATAATGGATTTAGAGATTTAGACACTATATTCCCCCCCACATACACACATACATATCTTTCTTTTTAGACTCACACTGAAGGCACCATGATTTGTATCAGACTGAAGTCTGTGTTAGTCCTAACTTCCTTCTCAGAAGTAGCCTGCTCATCCCACAGTCTTCAATATCTGAGCAGCTTTTTAGAAGGAACTGTTCTTTCAGGTATTCTTGACAGAGTAATCCAGCAATGAATAACTACCTAAGATAAATTCAAGACTCTAAACACAGCAATTTAACTGTTGGACTTGGCCTGAGTAGGTATGACTTCAAATTTCTACTCAGCTGGGAAGCCACATTGCATAACCTTAGACCTGTCACATTTCCCCAGTCTAACTCATCTGATCAGATGGCTGTGAAGCAAAAATAGAATAACCCTAAATACATTGCCCTGCTTTCCTTTAAAATTATGGTGGAATAAAAAAAACGCAACACAACACTAAAATATCCCCCAGAAATTAAATTATCCTAAAATGCTTTGAAAAGAAAAGTTCAAAAGCAGTCTTGGAAAAAGATAAAAGGAATAACTCCAGATTCTTACATATCAATAATATCTTGCAGCCTCCTGCAATTATGCGAGTAACCATTAGAAAGAATTAAAACAAAGTCTGCATTTTTATACTCATTTTTATTAGGGAATAAGTCCCATTGAACTCAGCAGAGTTTACTTCCCAATAATCACTTGGATTGGAGGTTACTTGGGCTTCAGTCCTATACACATTTACCTACTGTGGTGGTATTTACTTCTACTTAAGGTAGCATTCAGGTGGGCAGCTGTGTTGGTCTGAAGCAGCAGAACAAAGTGTGAATCCAGTGGCAACTTTAAGACCAACACTCTTTAAGACACACACATTTCTTCAGATACACTGAAACAGAAGTCACCAACCATTACACCTAGGTAGAGGGTGTGGAGGGTATTTCCAGGAACGGCCAATTAGAGTCAAGATGCATAAGTAGCTGAGCAGTAAATATAGCTAAGACTGTATGGAGGCAATTGGTAAGACCTGTGAATAGCAGCAAATTAGTATACAGCATAATCAAAACGTTTAGAAACAGATGTGAGAACTGAATGACATTAGCATGTGTAGTGAGATAAGAAACCAATATCTCTATTCCATTGTCCTGAGTGTTGTAATAACTTGTAACTCAGCAGTCTCCCATTCTAGTCTGTATCCTTCCTTTGAAATGAAACAGCTACTTTGAGGTCTCTCACTGAATGCCCTGGAAGGCTGAAGTGTTCTCCTACAAGCTTCTCAGTCTTATGGTTCCTGATGTCAGATTTTTGTCCATTTATCCTTTGGTGTAGGCTTTGACCTGTTGCCCTGTAGAGAACTGAAGGGCATTGTTGTATGTGGCAGGAAAGTTGGCACCTGGGTTTATAGCAAGCTCTGGTGTTCAAATCAGATGTTGAATTATTGTGGGTGAGGAGTAGTTTGAGATTGGGGAGCAGTCGGTGCACAAGAAAAGATTTGCTCCCCAGTACTTGTGAAAGAGAACTGTCATTATCTAGTAGAGTTGGTAAGTCACTGATGATGTGTTGAATTGTTTTGAGTTGAGAGCTGTATGCGACTACTTGTGTTCTGTTATTGTGTCTTGGCCTGTCTTGCAACAGGTTTTCTCTGGGCATCATTCTGGCTTTGTTAATCTATTTCTTGACTTTGTTGTAGCTATCTCAGGTGAGAATCTCTGTAAGATTAGAACAGAATCTCTGTCTGTAGGATCGGCTGTAGTGTAGAGCCTAGCTGTACACGATGGATTGTTTGATATGTTTAAGATGGTAGCTAGAGGAATATAGGTATGTTTGTTGGTCAGTAGGTTTCCAGTAAGGTGGTATCTATGCATCCAGTAAGGTGGTATCTATGTATCCATCATGTATTTTTACAGTAGTGTCTTGCATAAATTGGTTCATTGTCAGGTTGATGGTGAGGTGAAAGTCATTAAATGCCTGGTGTAATTTGTCCAGGGCTTCTTTACCATGTGTCCAGACAATAAAGATGTCATTAATGTATCACAGGTACAAGAAAGGTAGGAGTGGGTAGGAGTTTAGCAAGCATTGCTCCAAGTTGGCCATAAAGATGTTAGCATCCTGTGGGGCCATGCAAGTTCCCATGGCTGCACAATTGATCCTGGTAGCATTGTTACTCATCTAGAAAAAGTGCTTCAAAGCATATGACATGTTTTCAGTTTTAATTTTGTAGCTGATCGATTGTGGTGCATCAAAGTAAACCTGAGCCCTGAAAATCAAGTAATGCTCAAGTAATGCTCTGTTTAGCACAGTGGGATGCGGTTGCACATTTAAATTTCACATCTAAATTTCATACATGAATGTATTATACAATGGATGAGTAGATTACTAAATTGGTGCTTGAACACACACACACAAAATTAAAAATCTGAAACATTTGAAAATGTTATGATCAAGAATGAAGGAATAATGAAGATAAAGAATGCTCCATGCCATTTTTCTCAGGAATGGATTTGAATGCGCATCAGCCCAAAAGAAGCCATCAAGTGGGCACCAGGAAAGGTGAGGGAAAGTGTGTGGGGGAAAAAGCACCTAACTGCCTAGTACATTTATATCCTGCCCTTCCTCCAAGAATCTCTGAGCAGCATACAAGGTCCTCTCTCCGTCAGGAACCGTGTGAGGTAGGTTATGGTCAGAGAGAGAATGAATGGCCCAAGCAAGCTTCATTGCAGAGTGGGGATTTGAACCCCACTGGTTCTCTAGCATTAATTGGATGTAATAGAACTTCTAGCATGGCCACAGCTCAGTGGTAGAGCATCTGTTTAGCATGGAGGAGTTCCAAAGCACAATCCCTGGCATTTGCAGTTAAAAAAACAACAGGTGGTAGGTGATGTGAAAGACCTCAGCCTAACACCCTGAAGAGCCACTGCCAGTCTGTGTAGACAATAATGACTTTCATGAACCAATGGTCTGATTCAGTATAAGACAGACATCCAAACCATCTCAGCTCCTCTGCTCACAGAATTACATAATTGAACTAATCATCCTACAGGAGGCATTAAGGACTGTCCTGGAGTTTTTGTCTGTTTTTGCAGCCATCTTGTTTAATTGTCTGTTTTAACTTGGTTTTGTTATATGGCACTATTATTTATTTAGAGCCTAATTGTTGTGACCCGCCCTGAGCCCATTTTTGGGATAGGGCAGGATATAAACCTAATAAAATAAATAAATGCGCAGCATGGCAAATCTGGAAGAAAGAGAGAGAAGCTGAGATATGGACTTGTTTTAAAGTGGGAGAGTGGAATGGGGTGCAATAGTCAGTATAATGTAACTCTTGCCTTCTGCCTACACTCTACCACCCTATCAACTGGCCCTAATATCCTTACACGCTGCTTAACTCTGAATCTTGTGACCTTGGCCAAAGCCCACTGGACCTGCAAGAACTCAGGAAGGGTGACAAAGTTCTGCATAAACCTCTGCCAGGAGGAAAAAAAAGGAGGCAGCTTTACATGCTCTCCTCCTTGGCTGACAGAGCCTTTTATTTCTTAGGTCGATTCATCCCTTTTGGTCTCCAGTGTTGTAAGGTCACAAATTCAAAAATGTAGCTCTGTAAAAAGAGACACTGACAGGAGGGGAAAAGATGCACAAAGCTAGCAAGCTGAACAGAAGGCAACGATGCAGAATATAAAACTGGAAAAGAGCAATTTTTTTTGTACCTAGCAGAGCAGATGCTGTAGAGATCCTGAGGCTCAGGCGGCAGCAGCTGGTGTATTGGTAACATTATTCGATTTTCAGATAATCAGACTAGCTGGGCTCTTGTGAAGGCAGAGCTGCCTGGCAGTTAGGAAAGCTGTATGCTATCCATGCTTCCTAAGAGTCAGACTTATAGAGCTATCTCTCTTTTTCTCTCTCTCAGCTGAAAAAAGTAATAAGAAATCTATATGAAAAATGCAGAAGGCTCACTGAACAGAAAGAATAGGGAGAGAGGTTTTGTGTACTACTGTGTGCCGCTTCCTACCCAAGGCAGGTTTCTACTTTGAGCTCTGTTCACAAAACATAAATATTATTCCTCAGATAAATAATGGAACCTGACCCTGTTGTGTGCTGAGTGACTCTTTCCCCATCTCCTACCCATTAAGAATTTATCTGTCTCTTTTATTCTTGGGCAATACTTGCATCCCTTACTATGAATGTAATATCAGACTATAGTGGTGGAAAGACATTTGAGTATGGGACTTGAGGGAACGTCTAAACATGCAGGAGCCACTGCAGGATGGCTGGACATGGTCAAGGAGAAAGTTTTTTATTATTTTATACAAGCAAAACCCTTCAAGACAACACAGGTCCAAGAAGCTGTGGAGAAATGGAATGTTTTCAGGGATGTCAATACAAAAGTTGCAGCCTTAGATCCATAATGCAGTGCTGTGATAGATGCTAATGTTCAGCTCTTGGGTGACATGAGGCATCACAAAGGTTCCTGAGGCAAATCTCTTGAGCTGTGTAACAGAAATATTTATGCAACTGAGAATGTTGGTCTAGCCCTGCACATAAGCTTCCTTTCCAATTTTTGTACAACCACAGTGTTTCAGAACTAACCATTAGGGTTGGACGTGAACTGGAAGGTTGCCAGCCTGGTTTGTATTGTTTCATGAGCCATTTAAAGTCTAAACTGAGCAGCTTAACAGCTAGGAGCCATTTAAACCACGGCTTTCTGCTCCCCATGAAAGCTCCTCGCAGTGGCAAGCAGAAAGTAAGGGGTGAAATAGCTTTTCACAGGAAGCAGTAGTTTAAATGGCTCCTAGCCATTTCAACCAAACAGCTGCTTTCTGCTCTTCGTGAACCATCACAAATTGAATCATAAGAACATAAGAGAAGCCAATGTTGGATCAGGCCAATGGCCCATCCAATCCAACACTCTGTCACACAGTGGCCAAAAATACCAGGTGCCATCAGGAGGTCCAGCAGTGGAGCCAGGACACTAGAAGCCCTCCCACTGTTGACCCTCCCAAGCACCAAGAATACAAAGCATCACTTGCCCCAGAGTCCCTATCTATACCTTGTGGCTAATAGCCACTGATGGACCTCTGTTCCATATGTTTATCTAATTCCCTCTTGAAGCCGTCCATGCTTGTAGCCGCCACCACCTCCTGTGGCAGTGAATTCCATGTATTAATCACTTTTTGGGTGAAGTACTTCCTTTTATCCGTTCTAGCCCGACCACTCAGCAATTTCATTGAGTGCCCACAGGTTCTTGTATTGTGAGAAAGGGGGGAAAGTACCTCTTTCTCTACCTGCTCTATCCCATGCATAATCTTATAAACTTCAATCATGTCACCCCTCAGCTGTTGTTTCTCCAGTCTAAAGAGCCCCAAGCACTTTAACCTTTTATCATTCTAGTTGCCCTTTTCTGCACTTTTTCCAAAGCTATAATATCCTTTTTAAGGTGTGGTGACCAGAACTGTACACAGTACTCCGAATGAGGTTGCACCATTGATTTATATAGGGGCATTAGGATATTGGCTGATCTGTTTTCAATATCCTTCCTAATAATCCCCAGCATAGCATTGGCCTTTTTTAATGCAGTCACACACTGTCTTGACATCTTCATTAAGTTATCTACTACAACTCCAAAATCTCTCTCTTGGTCAGTCTCTGCCAATTCGGACCCCATCAATATGTATTTATAGTTAGGATTTTTGGCTCCAATGTGCATCACTTTGCATTTGGCCACATTGTATGCCATTTGCCACATTGACGCCCACTTGCCCATCTTTGACAGATCCCTTTGGAGTGTCTCACAATCCTCCCTGGTTTTCACCACCCTGAACAACTTCATGTCATCTGCAAATTTAGCCACTTCACTACATACTCCCAACTCCAAATCATTAATGAACAAGTTAAAAAGCATCAGACCGAGTACTGATCCCTGTGGTACCCCACTGCTTACCACCCTCCACTGAGAAAATTGCCCATTTATACTCACTCTCTGTTTCCTATTAATTAGCCAGTTTTTGATCCACAAAAGGACTTGTCCTTTTTTTTGGCCACCCAAAGGGGATTTTTTATTGCTTTTTCTAAATCTACATACAGAAAAGAAAAAAAAGAGTCTACAATACACAGAGAACTAGGGATGGGGAAACTACAGTCTATAGGTGAAAGAAAACTCTCTAAACCCCCAAGAATCGGTGATAATGCATAGCTTTTAAAATTTAAACTCTACTTCGTGAATACAAACTGACTTTCGCCAAAAATGATCATCTAGCTAATAAAACATTCTGATATTTCACCAGCAATTACTGTTTCATAAAGAGCTGTGCCCTAGAATGAAATAATTTTAAGTACTCCAGAGAACATTGACATTCTACTTTCCCCCTCTTTTCCCTCTCAACTGATAGTCTGTTTTGGGGGCTGCTGCCCCTAACTTAGAGTCCAAGTCCTCATCAGAAGATCCAGTCTCTCCTTCTTCTTTGCTCTCCTTGGTGCCATAGGGGGTTCCTTCTCCCTCTCCTGGTGGTCGACTGTGCTGACGCAAAAATTCAGAAGCCTTTTCAACAGAATCTATCCTTTCTTTGCCATTTGCATATCTAAAGATCAGTCCCTCGGGTACCAACCATCTGTAAGCCACTTTGTGGCTTTGTAAAAATAATGCCAAGTCTCTGTATTTCTTTCTCTTCCTTCTTATCTCAAATGGAATGTCCTTCGATACTTTAATTTCCTTGTCTTTCAACTTCAAGGCAACTCCGTTGGTCGCTTTCAATAGTTGATCTCTCATTTTTCTTTGGGAGAATCTTACTGTAATTTCCCCTGGCAGATTATTCTTTCTGATAAATTCAGAATACGATCTAAAGACCGTATCTATTTCGCTTTGAAGTTGATCCGACGTCGTCTGCCAAGGGAGCCAACAAATTACTCACAATCTGTCTCAGATTCTCCCCTCTCTCCTCTTCAATCCCTTGAAGTCTCAATACATAGCTCGCCCTTTCCATTTCCATTTCTTTTCAAGTGCCTGCAGTTTTTTATTTATCTTTTTCCCATTGGAACCAATCTCTTTAAGCTCCTGCTCCGCTTTTTCGATTTTCGGTGTATTTAACACTGTTTGCACCGGTTGTGTGTCTAGCTTATTATCAATAGTTGTGATTTTCTCCAGCAGAGGGTGAAGTGCCTCCGACAGCAACCTTTGGAGCTCTGAAGTTGAGTCCTGTCTAGGCACAGAACTTGAAGGGCTGGAACTTCCTGAAGGAGCCTTAACTTTCGTTAGTTTGTCCTTAGAGTCTTTCAGCGGTGTCACGTTTGAGGATTGTTTACTTTTTGTAAAAGTTTGTCAAAGCCTCTGGAAGTTCTTAATCAAAACGGTAAGCTCTCACAGTCTCTTTATTTCCATTCAATCACTTTTTACTACCGCCCCCCTTTTTCTGACTTTAAAATTGCATGCAAGCAGTCCTTAGCGCGAGGAGGTTCCCCCCCTCCCCTCGTTTCCTTTTAGGGGGCACAATGTTTGCGGATGATTCTTGCTTATACTCTGACTCACATTTTTAGCATTTGTCTCTCTGTGTTCATAATCGCTGGATCACCGCACGCTTGCTCCACTGTGCTGATCTTGTTTCCATTTGGGATGCTTTGCAGCAGGCCTGTCAGGACTTGGAGGAGCCCCCCCCTTCTCCAGCTTGTCATGCCAGGGGGGTTCTCTGGTGGCACAGATGATCATGCCCCCAGCCAGCCACAGGGGCTGGCAGGCTTCTCCTGAAGCCCCAGGAGAAGATGTCTGCCATGGCGATCTCCAAGACTGGAAACTCTAGTCCTTTTATCCCATGATTTTTGAGCTTAGTTAGGAGCCTTTGATGAGGAACTTTATCAAAAGCTTTCTGGAAGTCAAGGTAAACAATATCTATTAGGTCCCTCTTGACCACATGTTTGTTCACTCCCTCAAAGTACACTAACAGGTTAGTGAGACAAGATCTTCCCTTACAGAACTCATGCTGAGTCTGCCTCAATAGTTTTTGTTCATCAATGTGGTTACTAATTCTTAATACCAGTTTCTACCAATTTAACCCGGTATCAACATCAGACTGACTGGCCTGTAATTTCCAGGATCTCCTCTGGAACCCTTTTTAAAGATGGGAGTGACATTAGCTACTTTCCAGTCCTCAGGAATGGAGGCAGATTTTAATGAAAAATTACATATTTCTGTCAGGAGATCCACAAGTTCACATTCGAGTTATTTCAGAACTCTTGGATGTATGCCATCCAGGCCTGGTGATTTATCAGTTTTTAAGTTGTCTATCAATAGTAGGACCTCCCTCTCTTGTCACCTCAATCTGACTCAGATCTTTCAACACCCCTCCCAAAATCAGCAGTTCTGGAGTGGGTAAGCACTTCTCATTTTCCACAGTGAAGACAGAGGCAAAAAATGCATTCAGCTTCCCAGCCATTTCCCTATCACCCTTCAGTACTCCTTTTACCACTTGGTCATCCAAGGGCCCCACTGCCTCCCTGGCTGGTTTCCTGCTTCTAATGTATTTGAAGGAAGTTTTATTGTTGGTCTTTATGTTTTTCACTATATGCTCCTCACATTCCCTTTTTGCCTGCCTGATCACAGACTTGCATTTTATTTGCCACAGCCTTTGTTCCCTTTTATCAGCCTCACTGAGACTAGCTTTCCACTGCTTAAAGAAATCCTTTTTACCTTTTACAGCTTCCATTACCTTGCTTGTTAACCATGCAGGCTTTTTTCTATACCTATTTGTCCCTTTCCTAACCCGCGGTATATATTTTTTCTGAGCTTCTAGGATTGTAGTTTAAAATAGTTTCCCAGCTTCCCCAATGGTTTTGACCCTTTCTACTTTTCCTTTCAGTTTCCTCCTCACATGTCCCCTCATATCAGAGAAGTTACCTCTTTTAAAGTTAAAAGTGGTTGTCTCATTTTTTTTTTTGGCCAATTCCCTATTTGTACAAATGTTGAACTCAATAACATTATGGTCACTGTTCCCAAGTGGTGCAATCACTTTTACATCTCTCACCAGGTCTTGGGCATTACTTAGGACCAAATCCAGGATTGCCTCTCCCCTGGTAGGTTCCATGACCATCTGCTGCATAGCACAGTCATTGAGAGTGTCTAGAAACTCAATCTCTTTTTCCTGACTAGAACACATATTGACCCAATGTGTGGATAGTTATAATCACCTATTATGACACAGTTTTTTTGTCTAGCTGCTTTCATTCTTTCTTTAATTCATTCATCATTTTATAATCCTCCTCTATCTTTTGATCTAGTGGGTGATAACAAACTCTCAGTGTTAAGTTTCCTTTTGGGCCCATTATTTCAACCCATAGCATTTCCAGAAGTGAATCCAATTCTCTTACCCTCTCAGTCTTACTGGACTGTATACCCTCTCTGACATACAGAGCCACCCCACCTTCAACCCTTCCCCCCATCTTTCTAATATAATATATAACCAGGAATCACTGTGTCGCACTGATTTTCCTCATCCCACCAAGTTTCTGAAATACCCACAATGTCTATTTCCCCCCAACACCAAGCACTCCAACTCCCCGATTTTACCTTGGACACTTCTAGCATTTGTATAGAAACACCTATAATTTCCCATGCATGTTAAGCCTGCAACCTTCGTCTTGCTATCTTGAGACCTTATCTGGCAGTCCATATCACTAGCCACAGTCTCAGTGGACAATTCCAATCCACTTCCCTGGAGAAAAGCAACAGCTACCCCCTCATCTCTCTGAGATGAACCATCCCGAACCAGAGACTTTTCATCTCCTGTCAGCTTTCCCCCAATATTCAGTTTAAAAACTGCTCTGCCACCTTTTTATTTTAAGTGCCAGCAGTCTGGTTCCTTCTCGGGACAAGTGGAGACCATCTCTTTTGTACAGCTCCCTCTTGTTCCACAAAGCATCCCAGTGCCTAACGAACCCTTCCCTCCTACACCATCGTCTTATCCACGCATTGAGACTCCTGATCTGTGCCTGTCTCTCTGGCCCTACACGTGGAACAGGTAGTACTTCTGAGAAGGCTACCTTGGAGGTCCTGGCCTTGAGTTTCCTGCCCAGCAGCCTAAACTTTTCCTCCAGGACCTCACAACTACATTTCCCCACATCATTGGTGTCAACATGCACCACAACCACTGGTTTCTCCCCAGCACTATCTACCAGCCTATCTAAAACTTGTGTAATGTCTAAAACACCAAATATGTGAACATTTATTGCAGTTCTTCAGTTCATGACCATCACTTTGTGAACATGAACTTGCCAAAATTTATGATGAACTTTAGTTCATCAGCCAGTTCGTTCCCATCCCTACTAGCCATTATATATCATGCTGCAAATATTTTTTAATAAAACTTTTATTAATAGGATATATTAACACGTTCCATATCTCAAAATACTTTTAAATACATCCTTTTCAATTATCCCCTTCCTCCCCCCCTCATAGCTTCCAGCAATGCTCCACCCCACTGATTGTTTAATTCCATATTCAATAATAATAAGAACTTATCCGATATCCAATTCTTCTTTTAAAAACATATTAATTCATTCAATCAATCTAAACTTTAGGTAACCTTTTAACTATTATTCAATCATTACTTTTTTTCCCTAACCTTAATAGCTATCAAAGCAGAGTAACTTGTTTCTTACATCCCAATTGGTTTCAAGATAGCCCTTAAAATCTTTCCATTCTACAAAAAATTCTACATCTTCTTTGCCATTAAGCTTCTTTGTCAATTTATCTATTTCTGCCATGAAAAGCATCTTCTTTATCCAATCCCATTTTTCTGGTACTTTTTCTTACTTCCAACATTGAGCAAATGTCATTCTTGCTGTTGAAATCAAATACCATAACAATGTTCTTTTTGTTACATGCACTTCTTCCATTTTAAGACCTAAAAGTAACATTTCAGGTTGTTTTTTCAAAGTACACTTCAAGATCTTCTGTATTTCATTATGAATCTCTGTCCAATAGGCTGCCGCTTTATCACAAGTCCACTACATATGATAAAATGAGCCTTCCTTTTTTTTTGCACTTCCAACATTTGTTAGACAAGTTCTCATTCATATTAGCAATTTTTTTGTGTCATATACCATCTATACATCATTTTATAACAGTTTTCTTTCACATTAACACATGTTGAAATTTTAATTGACTTTTTCCACAGACCCTCCCAAGTTGACATATCTATTTCTCTATTTATATTTATAGCCCATTTTACCATCTGTTCTTTTACAACCTCATCCTCCGTATACCATTTTAACAAAATTTTATACATTTTTGAAGTCATTTTTTCCCCCTCCTCAGCCCACAGAGCTTCAATTTCGTTATTCTCCTTTCTGAAGCCATACCTCTTTTTATCAGCTTTAAATAAATCATGAATCTGTCTATAGTTTAACCAATCATATTCAAATTCCAGTTCTTCCCTAGCTCTTATCACGAAACTACCCCCTTCTAACTTCAAGATGTCTCTATAAGGTATCCAATCTTCATCTTTATGTCTCGAAAGTGGTTTAATTACTTCAGCTGGTACTATCCATAATGGTCTTGCATCAAAAAAAAACTTCTATATCTCATCCAGGTCATAAACAACGATCTTCTTATGAAGTGGTGCTTAAAAAAATTGTCCATTTTGTATTTCTCATACCATAAATAAGCATGCCAACCGAATTTACAGTCATGTCCTTCCAATGCCAACATTTTTCTATTGTCCAAATTGACCCATTGGGCCAACCACGTCAGACACACCGCATCATGATACACTCTGAAGTTAGGTAGTTGAAATCCTCCTCGATCCTTTGCATCACATAAAATCTTCATTTTGATCCTCGGTTTTCTTCCGGTCCAAACAAATTTTGAAATTTCTTTCTGCCATAAGTTCAACACTTTACTGTCCTTCACTATTGGAATCGTCTGAAATAAAAACATTAAGCATGGTAAAATATTCATCTTGACCACCGAAATTCTTCTCATTAATGACAAATTCAAAGTGTCCCATTTTTTTATATCTTGTTGAATTTTAGACCAAGTCTTCTCATAGTTATTCTTAAAAAGGTCTATATTTTTCATTGTCAACTCAATTCCTAAATACTTTGGTTTTTTTACCACTTCACATTGTATTATTTCTTGCAATTCCTGCTGTTTTATCATATTCTTGCATAACACCTTTGTTTTGTTCTTATTAACGTAAAATCCTGCCAAGTCTCCAAATTCCTTGATTTTCTCCATCAACAATGGTAAATTAATTAATAGATCTTCAATCAGAAACATTACATCATCCACAAATGCCCTATACTTGTACATAAAAACCCCTATTGTAAGTCCTCTTATATCTTTATCTTCCCTTAACTTCGCCAACAATACTTCCAAAACCCAAATAAACAATAGGGGGGATAGCAGGCAGCCTTGCCTAGTCCCTTTTTGAACCTTGAAATAGTCCGTCATTTCTTTATTAATATTAAGGGATGCTTTCTGTTCAGAATAAATCACCCTAATTACATTTAAAAACGTAATTTTTTTCTTTCCATCAGTTGAAACATGAAGTCCCAATTTAAATTATAAAAGGCTTTCTCTGCGTCTACAAATAGGAAAGCAACCTCCTTTTCTGGATGTTTATCATAATATTCAATAGTATCTATCACCGTCCTTAAATTGTCCCTAATTTGTCTATTTGGTAAAAAACCGGCTTGCTCTTCCATTATAATGACTTTCAAATACTTCTTCAGTCTTTTGGAAATTATTTTGGCAGATAACTTATAGTCATTATTGATTAATGAATTGGTCTGTAATTCTTAACATCTGTTAAATCTTGTCCTTCTTTTGGTATAAGTGATATATTAGCTTCTTTCCACGTCTCTGTTATCACTTTGGTCACCTGTATCTGATTCGCTAAAAGTTACAAAATTGGGGTTAACTCATCTTTTAATTTTTTATAAAATTTTACTGTAAATCCATCTAGACCTGGAGCTTTCCCTAATTTGGCATCTTCTATTGCGTTATAAACCTCTTTTTGACTTGGACCATTCAACATTTCCTTTATTTTTGATCCAACCTGTGGAATTTCTACCATGTCCAAATATTTTTTTATTTTTTCCAAGTCTATATTCTTTTTTGAAATAACTTCGCATAATACTTGAAAAACACTCTTTTTAAGCCATTCAAGTCCATGATTTCTTTACCTTCTTCAATAATTTTGGTTATTAACCTTCTCTCTCTTCAATTTTTCAATTGCCATGCCAAAAATTTTCATGGCTTGTTTGCTTCTTCAAAGGAATTTTGTTGCAATTTCTTTAAGTTCCAGTACATTTCCCGGTTAAATATCACGTTCAGTTGCTCTTGTAAAATTTGAATTTCCTTAATAATTTTCTTTTTTCCAGGTCTCCTCTTCAATTCTTTTTCTTTTTGCTGAATTTTTTCCTGCAGTCCCTTTTGTTGCTCAACATTCTGTTTCCTGTCCGTTGCATTCAATGATATAAGTAATCCTCTCATCACAGCCTTATATGCGTCCCAGACCGTCTGTATTTTAACATTTTGATTCAAATTCAATTGAAAAAATGACTGCGTTTCTTTACGTAATGTCTCAATTACTTTCTTTTTATCCAATAGGTCTTCATTTATTCTCCAATGAAACTGTTTTGCTTTTTCTTTTAACGTCCAAGTCACCAGGTTAAGGTCAGAATTAGTCTTTGGCAAAATCTCCACTTTCTGAGTTTTTAATGCCATATCACCAGACATCCAAATCATGTCTATTCTGGAAAAGGAATTGTGTTGATTGGAATAAAACATAAAGTCTTTAACTTTAGAATTCCATTTTCTCCAAACATCTTCCAATTTCTCTTGCTCCATCAATTTAAAGAAAATTTTTGGTAATTTCCCAACCTTCTCGTCTTTCTTTTCAGATTTCCTATCCAATTTATTATTAACCGTACCATTAAAGTCCCCTGCCAAGATTATCTGCTCATAGTTCACTTGGTCTAATTCCTTCATCGAGTCTTAAAAAAAAAAATTCTTTAGTGCCATTGGGTGCATACAAGTTTACTACCAGAGTCCTTTTCTGAAGCATTGTAATTTCAACTCCAATATATCTTCCATCTTTATCACTAAAAATTTGTTTTGGATCCAATTCTTTGTTTACATAGGTCACAACTCCCTTATTTTTTTTTTCTGCCAAGGAATAAAATTCTTCCCCTAGTTTTCTGTTAATCAAATATTTATTGTCCCGTTTTCTAATATGAGTTTTTTGGAGGCAAATAATATTAGATTTTTGTTTTTGCAACCAATAATTTATTAACTTCCTTTTGGAGGGTGAATTAAGTCCATTTACATTCCACGATAACAATTTGTAATCCATCATGTCTTGTCTTTAGATATCTCCAAAAACGTCTATATTTTCTGCCTTAAACCTATACATGTCTCCTAAAGTCTTGATCATATGTCTCTTCGAATCGTAGGTAAAGGACAGACCATATGGTATTTCCCATCTGAACCTGATAGTTAGCTGCTTCAATTTGTCTACCAACTTTTTGTGTTTCTTTCTCTCTTGCAGAATCATTCTTGGAATTTCTCTCATTATTATTATCTTTTTTCCATCTATTTCCAAAGGTTGTGTAAATTGTTTTTTGAAAATGTCCTCCTTCATCTTCCTTGTTACAAATTGCACAATAACATCTCTTGGAAAATTCTTTCTCTGAGCATATGCTGAATTTACTCTATAAATCAAATCGAAATCCGAACTCAGTTCTCCTTGATCTTCTCCCAAATACTCCGTCAGAGCAGTCATCACTATCATGCGTATATCTTCATCTGTCTTTTCCTCAATTCCTCTTAGTCTCAGATGGTTTAACATCGCTCTATATTCCATCATTGCCTCCAGTTTACGATTGTCCTGTAGAGTTGTTTCCATTTTTTTATCTATATCTTGTGTTTTTTGCTCCAATTCAGTCGATTTTAATGCCAAACCTTGCACTTGACTCTTTGTGTCTGCTACTTCTTTTCTAATTACAGCCACTTCTGCTACAACCATCTCTTTGAGAGCTGTCACATTCTTTTCTTGAACTTCTTCTAACTGCTCCAGCTGTTTTTCCATTTGCTTTTCTAGCTGCTGTTCTATCTGTTTCACCAATCCCTGAATCACCTCCAGCATTCTCTTTTCCATTGACTCCATTGCAGCTTGCCACTCTTTTTTTTCTTTCCCTGCCATACTTGGACTCGCAGACGAAGCGGCCCTTTGCTGATGTTTTGGATCCATTTTGAAGTTTCTAAAATTAGTCCAAATTCATATATTCTGGGTCCTCTTTTTGTCTTCTCTTAAATCTTTGCCTTTTCGCCACCCTTTTAAAGCAATTCCAGTAATAAAATTAACTTTTAAAATTCAGTCCTCCTAAAAATGGCGGGCGCAATTTCTCTATGGGTTTTTTTGGCTAGAGTAGGCTCTTCTTGCACTTCCTGTTTCCTGTCCGCCTCAAAATCCTTCCTACTGGAAACTTCGTTCTGCCGCTTTTACAGTCCTCTGGAAACCACTCCATGGTTTTTTTGGCTAGAGTAGGCTCTTCTTGCACTTCCTATTTCCTGTCCGCCACAAAATCCTTCTTACCAGAAACTTAGTTCTGACACTTTTACAGTCCTCTGGAAACCACTCTAGGCCTTATGCACAGTATTAGCCAGACACAGATAGTTGCAACACCTTCGTCGCGTGATTTTTCTCATTAGTTTCAGTCTTAGATTCCACTCCAACTCTTTCTAACCGCAGGAATGTTAAACAATGTCTATTTTTATCAAATTGCTCGCTTTGACAAACTCTTCTCAAATCCTCAATAGCCTGATTGTTCAAGATTAATTCTTTTACGCTTATCCGTCTTTTTGAATTTTCGCTAGATCTTCATTCCGGTAAGCAAATTGTTTGTGCTACCTTACATGTTTATCTTGGGACTTCGCATCACTTCTTCTCACTTTCAGTTCAACTCTCTTTCTTAAGAGGTCGGGAAATGACAAATTTAAGCTGGATTCCCAGCCCGGTTGGCTTCTTTAGTGCTCTCTTGCATATGCCCACTTCTAAGAGGGGATCAAAGCGTAAACAAGCCTCCTTTAAGACTTATACATGCCAATCTCAACTCTCACTTGGACCTTGATGCTTGCTTGTCGACCCCCTGCCTGGGGGAGGCTGCGTTGGGCAATATAAATGTCCAAACTGTCAGAAGAAGCCACCATCCACCCTGCACAATTGCAAAGTGCATCAGTTCACCATTTTACTCCAACCGGAAGCCTCATGCTGCAAATATTGACTTTAGAAGGAACCAATAGATTAGAGGGGACCAGCCTGAATAGTGTAAAGTCAACACTATGTCGTGTTACTATCTTGAACTGATAGGGAGCTGTCCCCATTTTGTTCAGTGGTTGCATTTGCCCTTAATATTTCCCTGCAGTGCTTTGGATTTCTGCACCTTCAGGATGCAACAATCCCATTTTCACTATATGGAGAACAATACTTTTTCCTCAGATGACTGCCCAGGACATCACTTGGATCAGATTCTGTTCTCTGATTAAAGCCACCGCGAATCCAGAAATGACAACACCACTGAACTGGTCTATCTGAGAGAGCTAACTTCCACCATTGTACATAAATAGAAATGAGACACGTGGGATAACAGGTGTTTTAAGCAACACCTTCTTAATATTAAATGGTATTCAAGAAGAAATGAAAATGCATTATGTACAGTAAAAGAAAATATGCAGATAAAAAGTGAGATAGAAAGAAAACAGAAGTCATGATGGTTAGTTGCATACACCACAAAATGCTAGGATTTCCACCTTCAGCAATGTGATATGTGAACAAATCAGCCAATTATAAACCTTGCTTACCTCCTTAAATCTTCACTAGCTTTTAAAATACCTCAGTGTCCATTAGTGGTTCAACGTGATAGCAAGAAACTGTATACTGACTAAGCTAGACAAGGCAGCTGAATAATCATGGTAAACAGCCTCACCCATTCGGCAAATGTCCTAAAATGCTGTGAAGTTTCATCACATTCTAAAAATATTCATGCACAGAATGACTAGTATCAGGGTGGGTAAACCAGTTACTCACAAACCAAATCTTAGCTGTAATGCCAGTTTCATTTGGAAATATTTTGCCCCAAATCAGTGGGAATTTGAACACAGCATATTTGTGCAGGAGATTTTCATCCCTGTCTTCATGTAACTGTTTATCCAGAGATAGTTGGGCACAGAACAACCATGTGATACAGAACCCTATCAGAACATGGCAATGTGAACGTGCATTTGACTGAGAGATGAACAGGATACAGAAGGGAATGAACATTAATATCTTTCTTGCACAATTACACAATTATATTACACTGATTGAATATTGATGTACATATACTTCAGATGATTCATGTCCATATTTTTGCTTATGTAATAGGAAATAAATATTTAAAATAAATAAATTAAACACTTTTGGGCATCCATAGGCAGTGGCAACTAGTGCCGATATACAGAAACAAAAGCTTTCTCTTTGGATCTTTGGTGTAAGGTTCTACATGAACAACAGCTGTTCTGTACTGGCAAAACAATTTCTGGATCAATTTGCTAGTTTTTAGATACAGTATGTGAGAAGATGGAAGAGTTTGTGTTATGTGTGGTACATATTTTAAAGTCCAGTGACTATGTGATTGGAAATCAATTATTGGAAACCATTCTATAGCCTCTTAAATGTTCTACTCTACATCAGGTATAGTCACACAGAGAAGTGATGGTCTCTCTAGCCATATGATAATCATATCCAATGCAGAGATGAAGCAGAATTATAGATTATCCCAGGTGGTCTTTCTGGCTGGCCCACTAGAGCCACTGTATTGAATTTGGTCTAGTTTTCCTTAAAATATTATTTACAAGGATCTCACTGTCTATTGAGGTGATTGCATTCCCATTTGTAAATACAAAGTATAGGAAATGATAGTAGCTCTTATTTTATTTTATTGCTGCACAATCAAAGACCCATTCTCTGCCATAATTTCAATTATAAATCTCAAGGAGAGAGCTATTGTCAGGGTCCTTAGTTAGTCAGCCAAACACCAGGCCTTGCGTGTAGTAACCGCCCCTCCCAGTTGGGAGGGGGTAAAAACAGAGTCCCAGACCTCGTCCCTTTTGCTGTCGTGTTGTGGGAGGCGGGACAAGGCATCAGCTAGCGAGTTAGACTTCCCAGGGAAATGGTGCAAAGTGAAGTTAAACTTCGAGAAGAAATCAGCCCAGCGCGACTGTTTGGCATTTAGGGAGCGGGGTGAGCGAAGGAGTTCCAGATTTTTGTGGTCAGTCCATACCTCAAATGGAACTCGCGCCCCCTCCAGCCAGTGACGCCACGTAGCTAGCACTAAGCGGATTGATCCCGCTTCTTTTTCCCATATGGACCAGTTCCGTTCTGTCTCATTGAATTTTTTAGACACATATGCAAGGGGGTGAAGTTTGCCATCCTCCCCCTCTTGGAGGATCGCCCCCCCCATGGCGACGTCCGATGCGTCAACTTGGACAATGAATTTCTTTAGTTCATTGGGATGGGCCAGCACGGGCTCCGAAGTAAAGAGAGCTTTCAATCGTTCAAACGCAAGCTGGCACTCCGGAGACCAGTTTAAACGTGCGCCCGGCCGTGTGCAATCAGGGGTTTTCCCTTTTGTTTTAAGTAAGTCAGTAAGGGGAAGGGACACCTGTGCAAAGTTCGCCAAGAATGATCTGTAAAAATTGGCGAATCCGAGAAACGCTTGGAGTTGCCTCCTCATCTTGGGGGTTCCCACCCCACCACATCTTTTACTTTGTCAGGGTCCATCTCAATCCCCCTTTGTGAGATGCGGTAGCCCAAAAAGGGGATCTTGGATTTGTGAAACTCGCATTTTGACAGTTTTGCAAAGAGTTTGTGCTTGTGCAACGTTTGGAGGACTTCTCTCACCAATTTCACATGTGATTTGAGGTCGGGGGAGTACAAAAGTATATCATCAAGGTAAACAAGGACCCCCTTGAACAAATACTTGTGCAACACCTCATTAATCAAGTTCATGAATACTCCTGGTGCCCCCTGAGGCCCGAAAGGCATAACCAAGTATTCAAATTGTCCCAGGGGGGTATTAAATGCAGTTTTAAATTCGTCCCCCTCTCTGATCTGCACCCGGAAGTAGGCATTTCTCAAATCCAATTTGGAGAACACTTTCCCCCCAGCCGCTGCTGCCAAAAGGTCCTTGATTAGGGGCATGGGGTACGCGTTAGTACTAGACACTGCGTTCAGCCCCCTATAGTCCATGCAAAGTCGCAGCCCCCCGTCCTTCTTCTTCCGGAACAGGACGGGTGCTGCAAAAGGGGAGGAGGCAGGTCTGATAAACCCCCTCTCCAAGTTTTTGTCAATGAATTTTCTCAGCTCCACCTTCTCGGTTGGGCTCATGGAATACAATTTACCCTTAGGCAGTTTTTGATTCAGCAGTATCTCAGTAGCACAGTCACAGTTTCTGTGGGGGGGCAACTCATCTGCTTCTTCTTCCCCAAAGACAGCAGCCAAGTCCCGGTACTCCCTGGGAACTGCCTCCAACTCGGCTTCCGCCACCCCCACCGTCACTGGGTCATTGGTCACACGTAGGGATCCCCACTCTCTTTGCCAAGTGTGGGTCTTGCACTTCTCAGAGATGAAATTAACTTTCCCGTCCCCCCACAAGATGTGCGGGTCGTGGTCAAAGAACCATGCACTACCTAAAACCAGGGGGAAACGGGCCAGGGGGGTAATTATGAAGGGTCTCACTTCCCAGTGATTCCCTATCCCCACGCGCAACGGGATAGTCTCGTATTTACACAGCTCTTTCATCGTGGAGCCGTCCATCTGCGTAAATACTAGGGGCTCTGTCAGCCTTACCACTTTTGCCCCTAAGCCCGTCACCAATGAGGGGTTAATGAGGTCTTTCCCACACCCTGAGACAATGAGAGCTCGTACTCTCACATGGGTCTGTAGACCCGGGTCCATTAGGGTCACGGTAAGGAAGAAAAGAGAAGGGGGTCTGCTCACCGGGATTTGCGCTTGTGAGTCTGGGACCTGCTGTTCAGCGCTATTTACAGCAGGTCCTTCTTGTTTCCCGCCTTCGTTGTTTCTTCATCCGACGAGTCCGAAGTCTCGCTCAGAGGGGTGATTTGCAGAGCTCTGGCTCCCCTCGGTTTCGCTACTGGCTTGGGCGTGGAGGTCTCGAACTTCTTCTTAGCTCCCTTCGCCCCCCCGGGCGGCGTAGAAGCTCCGGGGCAGCTCGCGGCGAAGTGGCCCGCCTCTCCGCACTTCAGGCAGAGCCCTTGTTTCATCCTGGATTCTCTCATGCCGTCTTTGGGTCTCGGGTTTGCTGGCTGATTCTTCCCCCTTTGGGTCGGAGGTGGGCCCGATTGGCCTCCTTTCCCCAGCGCTGCCGCATCATCCAGACGGATGGTTCTCAGGCGGGTCTCCATAGTGACCGCTGACCGCATCCAACCCGCCAGTGCGTCGGGGTCATTTCCGCGCGTCACGGTGCAGCGGATTTTGGAGTTGAGCCCTAGCCAGAACTGCTCCGCTAAGACCCTGTCAGGCCATCCCCGTATCTTCGCAACGAGCCGGCGGAATTCCGCTATATATTCACGGACTGATCGGGAGCCCTGCTTGAGAGCGCGTAGGGCCGCTCTGGCTGTCTTGTTTGCGTTGACATCTTCGAACTGCTCCTTCATGGCCCACATAAACGCATCGATCTCTCGCAACTCTCGCCCGTCTGCTTGATGCAAGGCTACATACCAATCAGCCGCTGCTTCCTTCATGTGCGAAGCGATGGCGTCTACCATCTGATCCTGACTCTGGAACAGGTGACCCCAGTTCTCGATGAATTTTTCCGTTCTTACCAGGAAGAACGAGAACTTCTCCGGGGTCCCATCGAAGTCTGCATCAAGGAGTTCAGCCGGCTTCGGCAGGAGGAAACCCCAGGGCCGCTGCGGCCGTGGCGCCGGCAGCTCTTGTACCGGGGGTCCCGCTGGCTGGTCCGGTGGCCCTGCTGGTTGCACGGGTGGGCCCACCGGTACGATTCGCTGGTCAGGAGGTGGTTGCCCCGGGGGCGCCTCTCGTTGCCTCCGGTCCATCTCCTCTCGGATGCCATCCGAAATCATCTTAGGGATGTGGGAGAGGCACTCGTCTAGCATTCGGATTAAGCGGTCGTGACTCGGGTCACCGCTCCACCTCTGATTCCCCCCGAGCCCCTCCTCACCTCTTGACTCTCTGGTCAGGTCTTCCATCCCTTCTGCGGCACTCAGTCGGTGTATCGCTCGCTCGTAGCGACTCTCTCTCACCGAGGCACGCGGGGTGTAGAACCACGTCTCATGCGTCTCGGCTAAGGGCTTCACCCAGTCCCTCCTCTGCTTGGGCCAGGTTGTCACGCCGCTGTAAGCTGCTCCATAAGGGTCCCTGTAGGGCCCCCCCAGGTCGTAGTCCCCCAGGTTACCGGCACGTAGGTAATGGGCACTTCTGTGGGGACGACCGCGGTAGTGCTTGGCACTGTCGTCACAGGAGGTTTCTTATCCTCTCGCTGGTCGTCTTGCTGATCCTGATCCTTGTCGGTCGGGAGAGTATCTTCTTCACTGTCACTCATTTTGGAGCAGCGGGTTTCAGATCAGTCCCAACTAAAAGAGGATTCTTAACAAACTGTCAGGGTCCTTAGTTAGTCAGCCAAACACCAGGCCTTGTTCCTTGAAGCAAGAATAGTATTTATTAGGCTGCAAGACTAGGTCACTAGAACAGAAGCATTGTTAAGAATACTTTGGATACATGAAGCATAGAGATATACCCTAAAGGGGGGAAAGGGCCCCCACCATTCTACCAATGAATGAATCTCACGCGCGCGGGAACCCCAGAAGCCGTAAATAATAGTTCACCCTCCATCCCACCTTTCCCAGCCTAGCTGTTGTCTTTAGAAAGCGATAGGAGACAGTCAGCCTGGCATTCAAGGCCACTCTTGGCCTGGGATCTGAGATATGACCCAGTTGCCCGGACAACATCGGCAGCTCCCCACATTCCATCCCACCAGTCCCAATGCATCAATCAACACCCTACAGTCCCATCCGCCCTCCCTTCTCTATACAGTCCCATCCTCCCTCCCTTCTCCATCCTTTATGGCAGGAATACCTGACAGCTATCCAGTACATATTTATCTTATGTTTTAAAAAGGCCACTGATGCTTGCTCACATCTGAGTGCCCTTGCATTATATTATCAATCTTAAAAACTTGTTTAAAGGAAATTTTTATCATTTGCTCTTCTACATATTGCATAAAGAAACGACTCAAAAAGTCCGTATTTTCAGATGCAGTTGCAAGTTCTTTGTATTGCTATCCTTGCTGTGCAGTATAAAGTAGGGGACATAATTTTGCTTCTTGACATGCACTTTGCAAATATATAAATTGCATATTTTTGCAAGTTTAAAGATGTCACACACTGGGATATACAGAGCTGGTTCATGGCTCAAATGACTCAAGTAGCTGTTTGGGTTGACAAACTGCTAGGGGTAGCATGGAGGGAGGCACTCCCCTGCCCGCAACTGTGCCCCTGCCACTAGGCCTGAGTCCAAGGTGAGCTGCAAAGATGCTGCCTCTGAAGCCCCCCTTGGAATCAGTACAGGTGGCACAGGGGGAGGTTGTGTTGATCAGTCTGGTGACTTCTACAGGAACAAAAGCAATAGCAATTGCCAGTTCCTGTATCATTAAAAAGCTCAATTTGGCTGGATGATGAACATAGGAGTAGGATGTATAAGCAGGTTTGTGTAAGCATGGGACAGGTAAGCATTCCAAATTAATCTCCTCTGCATGGGACAGTAAGCACTCCAAATTAATCTCCTCTGCAATCTATTCTTAGAATTCAAGATTCAATATAGACAATAGTGCTGGAGATTTTCATGACTGGGAAATACATAACATGGCCAAGTTTAATGATGTAGTAGTCAATGGAAATTTCATTAAATGAGAGAAAATGTCAGCAAGGAAGGACACATGGTTGGAACCTGATATAGTTTCAGTACTATCAAGTTTAAGGATGAATGAACACCTGCCAGTCTAACTCACATCCTATTTGCCGGTTACAAATGAGGACCTGATTTTCCAACTGTCAGTTTGATTGATCATCAATCTGTTAGAGACAGTATTCAACTGGTTGCGTCACTGTGTTCCTTCCTAACCATAGGGCACAATGGGGGTTTAGGGCATGCATATTCTCATAGTGTGAATGACTGCCCAACAGATGCTTCAGATTCCTGTCTTGGCCATGTTTCAGACTTCCCCAAATACAGTAGTTTTGGAGGTAGGGGTGGGTTTGAAACCCAGTCTCAGCTCAGCTCGGAGTAGGCTTCTAATCTACCCTGCCCAATCCCTGTGTTTGGCAGGGAAAAGGTAAAAGATCTAGATAATTTTAAATGGATCCTCATGAATTCATAAGATCTTTACACTGTAGCAAGATAAAACTGCCATTGTATTGTAGCTCAAAGTTTGATATATAGGCAACACCATAAAAATCATGGTGCTGTCAAGATACGCAAACATGGATCCAAAGCACAGATCCTAATAGGTCTTCACAAATTTTATATGGGATTATCCAAAACACATTGGAAGACTGCATATTACAATCATGTCCACACATTGCATAATACATGCATGAATCCAGTGCCGTCTGCTTTCTATGAATGGGTTTCTAATCCCCCCCCCATGGCTGTGTTTGGGGAAGGTAGAAATATAGCAAAGTTAAAGATACAAACCTTATCTCTAACTTTGCCATGTTACAGTCTTCCCCAAACACAGCAACTGGGGTGGGGCATTAGAAACCCATTCAATGACACTAATGGCCTCCAATCAGTTGGAACTGGAAGGGTGTTTATGCATGTGCAGTTCTGTGAAAACCTGATGCAAATCAGTTCAGCAGGCATTTGCAGCTAGTTGGTATGAACCAAACATATTGGGTGATTGACTTGCATCTAATTGACACATTCAGATACGGTATGTTTGACTGTTGAACATGTTCATGATGATATTTTTGCCCTGCCTCCTTCATTATTGGCCGTTGTAGACCTTGTATGTCATTATTTATCCTGGGTAAGGAGTATCTATGACCAGGGAAAGAGATGCTAAAATGTACTTGATTAACTCAGGGTCAGTAGTCCCTCCTTTTTATGCTCCTCACACAAGAGCCATGTTTTCTCTTTGCTCTCCAGCTCATTGTGATATCTGAGAAGTGGTTGGGGAAAACCTTGTGAAGACATATAGCATGAGGAGCTATAATGAAGGGCACGTGGTATTGTCCTAGCTCTCAGCAATCACATCCCATTGCCTTGGGGCTCCCCAAGTCTCAGAATAGGGAAGGAGGGGTTTGGATCAGGAGTTGCGCCACCCAAGTCCATCCTCTCCTCCCTTGGAGCATGGTCCTGTGGCTTAGGCCATTTCCCATTCTTACTCCTTCTGGGACTGGTGCTGGAGCCTTCTTAAATGATTACACACACACACACATGTGCTAATTAGCCCCAACCCTTAGCCTGTCATGTTTGGTTAAAGCATCAGACTAGGATCTGGGGAACCCAGGTTCAAATCCCCACACTGCCATGGAAGCTTGTTTAGTGACCTTGGGCCAGTCAAACACTCTCAGCCTACCCCTCCTCACGGGGTTGTTGTGAGTCTAAAACAGAGGAAAGAACAATGTGAGTCACTTTGGGTCCCCATTGGAGAGACAGTCAGGATATAAATAAAGTAGAAGAAAAATTAAAGAAATAATTACCTGGGCCAGGGGTTGGAGCACCACCCCTTTAAGGTGTCCACTCCAACCCCACCTTCCCTCTTCCCCTCCATTGGCCTGCTCCCTGCAATCAATCTGTCTCTGGTTCAACCCATGTTTGGCCCAGGCCATCACCGCAGGCTGTAGCAGGGGCCACAGGTCTTTTGAAACCCTTTCTTCCCTGGTACCATGACTATCCCCATGGCACTGGATGATGACATCATCCAGTCATGTCTCTCACCTGAGCCCTTGGAGACAGGCATTGAGGTTTGTTCCTTGCTGGGGTGGCCAACATGCTCTCCAGATCCCACCCTAGGAACTCCATCTCTGCTAGAGACCTCTTGAGGTATGAGGTCAGGAGGGCCCCATGTGGCATGGAGCTTACTGGTGGTGGCTTTGGGCTTCACGGGGATGCCACAATCGAGATTGTACCTGGTGCTGGGTCTGGACACACCCTCCCTCTCAGGGACATCCAAACCAGTGGTGCTGGTTCCTCAAAAAGCTGGGCCATATAGCCAATGTTGATGTGTTAATGGCTTGCTTGATATTGTATTGTAAAGCTGAAAGGCTAGCAGGACAAATACCATATCAGGATATGAGTGTTTTGGATCTTCACATTTGACATCTGTACCAGGGATGTGTGGTAGCTGACCACTGTAAAAGGGTTGTTTTACAGGTAGCACGGCAGGGCCCCTATAGCCTATTTGATGGCCAATGTCTCTTTCTCTGTTGTGTACTTTACTTCTGCCAGCTGCATCTTACAGCTGATGAAGAGGATGGGATGTTCCTTCCTCTCTACCTCCTGGGATAGGACAGCCCCCAACCTGGAGTTGGACACAGTTGGTATGCAGTTGGTAAATGGTTTGTTGAAGTCTGGGTTTTCCAGAACTGGGGCATGAGACAAGGTGGTCTGCAACATCCAGAATTTCTGCTGCTGAGCCAGTGTCTATTGGATCTTGATCAGTTGATCCTTTCAGAAACTCTGATAATGAGCTGGTCATCATTGTGAAATGCAGGATAAATGTGCCATAGTACCCCACAAGTCTCAGGAAGCACCATATCTACTTCTTGGTTGGTGGTATGGAAATTTGCTCCAGGGTGGTCACCTTCTCCAGTCAGGGCTTTAGCTGGCCCTGATCCAGTTTGGTGTAGTGGTTAGGACTGCAGACTCTAATTTTGGAGAACCACATGTGGTTCCCCACTCCTCCACATGCAGCTGCTGGTGTGACCTTGGGTCAGTCACCAGTAATTTCAGAGCTGTTCTCTCAGGAGCAGTTCTCAAAAGAGCTCTCTCAGCCCCATCTACCTCACAGGTTGTGGAGAGGGGAAGGAAAAGGAGATTGTAAGCTGATCTGAGACTCCTCCAGGTAGTGAAGGGCAGGATATAAATCCAATCTCCTCCTCCTCCTCCTGCTGTCCTATGAGAAATTCCAGGTATTTAAGCTCATGAAAGACCACTTGTCTCTTCCCAAGATTGGCTTTAGTCTGGTGTCCTCCAGGACTTGTAGGACTCTTAGATGCCACAGGTGGGAGGGCTAATTAGGGAATTTCTGCTTCAGTTAGGTCCAATATGTCTTCCGCCAGCTCCTTCCTGCCATTCCTTGATGTCATTGGTATGGATCTGGGTTTTTTTACCATCTGGAAGGCTTGAACTGAACTGCATCTACTGCTGTCCCTGCAGCTTTGGAGAGAGACCCTGGGGTTTGCTCTTTATTAAGATAGCCAGCATGCTTTCTGGATCTCACCCAAAGAACTCCATCTTGAAGTACAAGAAGGTACAGACGGCCCCATGAGACACTGTGCTCACTGGTGGCAGTGTTGGGCTTGGGAGAGGGGATCCCACAGGTGAGGCCAGGCTGGGTGACAGCTCCAGACAGGGCTGTTGGGCACAATCACCCTTTTCACTTGCCAATGGAGTCTCAGTGCTCTACTGGTAGAAGAGGAAGATGGGGGGGTTATACCTTATTTCCCCCTTGATGCAGCAGCCCCCCATATGTCCATGGTATTTTGTCTACAAGGCTCTCCCAACTCTCCAGACAGGGGTGGTCACCACAACCCCCAAGACAAGGGAGAAAGGGAAGACAGGAATAATCTGTATCCATAGCAAACCTTGTGTTTTGTAGGTTCTTGCCTCCCTTTTTTCTCCTTTGTTTCCTAGCTATATGAACCACAGTTTGAGTTGCTTTACATATTTTGTATTATTTACATATTACTTCTTTCTTTGCTTGCTACATGAACTGCATGGTGAACTGCTTTGCCCATTTGATTAATTTTTGGTTAACACCATATGAGAACCTTTGTGTTGTTTAGTTAAATGCTAATTTAGTACTTAGCAACAGTACAGAAGGAAAATTCTTTGCTGTGGTTTGTTGAGCAACCTATATGAAAGAAGCAGCAATAATGCATTTTTGATTTTTCAAAGTAGCAGGATATTGTTTGAAGAGAAAATTGAAATAGGAGTGGTACATTATTCCAGAAGCAACAGATCCTTGAATTCTAGGCACCCAGGTTGAATGAATAGAAATAGGACAAAACAAATATGCATATAAGATTGGGTTGTAAGTCAAAGCAACATACTGTATTTGCCTGAAGCCAGCAGAAAGTACAAGTACAGATTCAGAAGATGCCTGGTTTGCATTTATGATGAAACTGGATCATCAGTTTAGAGAACTACCCCACATTTCACATAATACCAAGTCAAACTGTTAAAACGAACAAAACCCAGGTTGTATTAGAAAGCCATGGAAGATAATTTCCAGTGCTCTTTCATTTTTGGTGTGGGCACCACTGTAGGTAATTGCTGTCCACAGTCAAAAGTTTGTTCTAGGCAGTGCAGAATGAGAAGCACCACCACTAATGTGTTTGAATTTAGTTCCTCATAACCCAAATGCAAAATCTAAACAGTCCTTGTTACTTTTCATGCTATTACATATGATGTGAATAAAGTCACAAATTGTAAAACCTCAGAATGAGAGAAACTGAGATGTGGTTGGCCATTTTTTCTCCTTTTATAATTTGTATTTTAGTCCAACTAGGTTGTTGTTGCTTAAGCTCCACATGTTCTATGTTGGGATGGGCATGAACTGGCTCACGAACTTTCCATGATGAATTCTGGGTGGTCCACGGTTTGGGGACTCAAATTCATGGCAGTTCAATTGATACAAACTTTCCATGGACTTTCAAGCAGTTTGTGAGGGGTATATTTCCATACAGACTGTCTCTTGGAGGGCATGTAGAGGAGCATCCAGGGGAGGTCCCCTGCAACTTTGATTCTCTAGCTTGCACAGGATCTCTTCTATATATTACTGAGCCTCCTGAACCTGTGTGTTGTGTTCAGGGCAGAGTCTTGCGTTTGTACTCTACACGAGACCTCCAGGATGCACAAATATAATCACAATCAATCACTGTAAATGTGGCATCCAGGGCAGAGCCTGGCACTTTTACTCTACCCAGGGTCTCTGGGATGCACAAATACAATCACAATCAATCAAGGCAAGAGATAAGAGCAAGGTTGACAAACCAGTACAGAGTCAGGGAGCCGAACTTTCAGTCCAAAGTTCAGAGAAAGAGGAAGGTCCGGAGTCTAGGGCCCAAAGCTTGGAAGCCAGGGCAGGAGACAGGGCTTGCCTTTCCAGCTGGAAAAGCAAGAATAGGTTAACAGGACAGGATGCAAGGCAAGGTAGTAATCTGTTTGCTGAGTTAGTCAGCTCACCGAGGGGGTGGTGAGCAAGGTGGCTTCCATGTCAAGCCTTGTTCCGTATTTTCTTTTTATCTTGGTCATTAGCTGACTCATCCCTCAAAGCCCAAGTGTTGCTACTTACCACCTTTTCATTCCTGCTCCTGTAATGACTCTACTCCTGGAACCATCACTGATCACTACTATGCAATGAAACAGGCGCTTCTTCGTCTCTTTCAGGCTGTCAAGCACTCTCTCTGTCTTCTGCACTCTGCTAGTGCAGAAGAAGTGACTGACACTCTGATCTCTGTCCCATTTATTTCGTCTCCAGCCAGAATGAGCAACTCTCACTTCCTGATGCTTTTTTCACTGGATCTGCTTCTCAATCCAGCTGCTCAGGTGAGCATTCCATTGGAGCAGGGCCTGATTCTTCCATTTCCTCATCCTTCTTGGGGGGTAACTCAGATCCTGTAAATCCAGTCCTCACCAAACTAGGAGGGCAGGTAGAGGAGAGTCAGCCAGAGATCCCCTGTGAGTTTGGTGTCTCTAGCACACTGGATGGAGGTATTCTACTGATTTATGAATCTCATGAACCAAAGTGTTTGTTTGGGGCTTAAAAGTTCATGACAGTTCATGGTTCATGAACTCAGCACACCACAAACCATGAACTGAACTACATTTTCCAAGTTGGTGCCCATCCCTAGTTGTATGTCCCACTTTTCTAAACCATGATAAAGTTTCAGTTTTCAATTGTGTGCTCTCTAGGTTTTAAAAGTAATATTGCTAATTGCTCATGTTAATAACCTTACCACCACATTTTGGAGAAGCTGTAATTTCTGAAGCCTCTTCAAATACATCCCTAGGAAACAAATTGTCTTATGTATTCACCTAACCTAACTCTTTTTCATGTTTGCCTTTATTCAGGACAATTTTTTTTCTCCCAGTCATACTAGTTCTTAGGCAACAGCTATGAGGAATTCACTAGGATTAGTAAAAACATTTTAAAACCTCTGGAAAAGTACACAAGTGCATGGGAGCATTGCAGCAAGGTTCTGGACCTCAGAACTGGGACACTGGTCTCTTACAGAGAAAACATAATAGTATAAACATAGTATTAGAGTATGTTACCCCTTTGCCTCCTTTGCCTGTAAAGTCCTTTCTACTATTGTCACAATGCTTTCAGATCAGAAGTGAAACAGATCAAGCTGTTCTAAAAATAGCTCAAGGTTTACAGAAGTTTGGAGTGGGGGGGGGGATTGGGGAGAATTAATTAAACCATACTTTCAGGCTCATGAACCATTAAGTCAAATAGCACTATGCACAACTTTGGTATGTTGTGTAGTCAGTCAGTCATTTATTACGGCAACAAGCCATAGAAAGGTATGTTGTGTATTTCATAGAATTATATCAGTAGTGCAACAGAAATGTGCAAAGCTTCTTCAGACTTTCTCTTGCAGAGTCGTAACAACCTTTAACCAGATGTCCCTGATATCTTTCATAAATTTTCATATATGTTGTCTCTCTTCCACCTTTTATCCCTTGGCCTCTTCCTTAGTTCTTCACTATTCCCTATCCACAGAAGGAGCTGGATCCTACTGATCCCGCCCACCCCCTAAACACACCAACACATCTGATCCACTTCAGTCTCAGATGAGCTTCTAAACATCACAGGACTTCCATGACCTCTCTCTTCTCTGAGCTTATTTCACTGTTTGCTTGAACATTGTGGCAAGAGAACTCTGCATAGAATTCAGCTGGCCTTCAGAAAGCCCTGAGAACTTAATCAAAACAAAATCCAGCTCATACTGCAGGATCGGCAAGGATAGTGGAAGGAATGAGATACTTTAATGGATACTTCAAAATGTATGGAATGGAGGCAAAGGGGTAATTGAGAAGGGTAACAGTTCAAAAATGGAAATGGAAATAATGGATTATCATGAAGATAAATGGGGGGAAGGATGGGGGAAGAGGAGGAGGAAACCATGAATATGAATTTTAAAAGCCTTTAAGTAGTTTTCAAAAGCCAAAAACAGGGAGGGAAAATTAGAGCAGCCCACTTACAAGGCCTGTGAGAATACTGAAAGGCACAAGACATTTGAATGGGTGCAAAGCAGGCTTGAGTAAAAGGCAGATGGGGAACTGAGAATAGTGAACAGTTCAGAAACAGAAATGTAAATAATGGATCACTACAAGGATAAGTAGAAAAGAGTGGTTGTGTTCAGGTTATATCAGTGACCTAGGAGCTAAAAATGCATGAAGGTAAGGCAATCTGTAGGTGGAGAAAAGAAAGGCTGAATGGCAGAAATGCAGTCAAGTGCAAGAGAAAAGGACTCTGGATTTTAGACATAAAAATTATAAACAATGAAACATTTTAATAAAGTACTAAAACTGCTTCAAGTGTTCTCATTTCCTACACTGCAATTGTTGCTATACAGGAAAACAATATGCATTTATTATATTGTTTTAAAAAGGAACACCAAACTGCATTCCTATTAAGAATACACAGGTTGGCATGCTGATGTGTGAATTAGCTTCCAATCCATGGAGTCATCACCAGTAAAATACTTGTACTGCTCTGCAATCTATTTAGTTAATACATTTATAGCCCAAATTCTCCACATTTTTTTTGGCAGAGTAATTAACACAGCAACAGTGCACAGCCTGATTAAAGAGTAGATAAAGGTTTATTTATGAATTAACATACTAGATAGGAAAGAGGAGAGAGAGAGAGGTTCCTAACTACATCTCTAGCTGAGAGAGAGGGCAAGACTAAGTGTGGCACTTCCAAGAAGAAGGGGGAAATTGCCCTAAGAGTAGCAATCTGGAGACAGACAATGAATGACACTTAACGGGAGAGAAGGTGCTGACCTCACTATCCTATCTAATTGCCTTCTTGCTGCCCCCTGCAGGGTCTTCTTCTCTTCTTCTTGTATACCAGACATTGCCTTTTCCAACACATTTTGCTTCAGCAACCCCCATTAAAACAATATCAACAGAAACAAAACTATAAAGTCAAATGATAAATGATGCACAAGTTGTCTAGAGATTATCACCATGTAGGAAAAATCATTTGGTCCCATCCAATGATCTCTTTCTGTTAAGCAGGGACTCAAAGACTCCTAATTTAATGGAAGGCAACTGGATCTAACCCAATGTTTGCATTGGTCCTAAGAGATTCAGTATGGGTCCGGTCACACTGCCGTTTTGATTGGGATTCGCTGCTGTTTCCTTGCGCATGTTAGTTTCACGTTCACACTTGCCAATCCACCTCCTGCCCTGAAGCAGGCTCACTCGCGCAATGATGCCGGGTTTTCCTGACCCCTGTAAAATCAAGTGTTTTCCTGGCACTTCCGCTTTGAATGCACGATTTCGCCTATCTGGACAGCCCATCTTTCATAATGATTGCGATTAGGGCCGTCTGAACACTCTTTGTGCTTGGTTTGAGCGCTTGAGCAAACATGTGCTTAATAAATCCATTTAACGTTTCATAATGGATTTATTAAGCACATGTTTAGTCAAGCGCTCAAACCGGAAGCTTTTTTTTAAAAAAAAATGCACAAAAGACAGCCCTGGAGGCAGGAATGAGAGGTGGGGGCTCTGGCAGCCTGGATGGGGCTGGCAAGGAGGATGGCGGAGACAGCAGACACAGCGAAGCCTGTTTTCATGGGGCAATGGCGGCGGTGGTGGCGGCACCCCCCCCCAAGTGTCGGCAGAAGCAGCAGCCGCCCGAGCCTCCCCCATGGCCAGCAGGATCGCCTGGAGGGACAGCGCAGCAGCAGGCGAGCGGGTGCTGTAAGAGAGGGGCTGGCTGCATCTAGTCAGCCCAATGCGAAGAAAAATGTTCCCGATTTAAACAAAGCGCAATTACCTTTGCAGTGTGACCAGAGCCTAACAGAAGTGAACGGGGAGGCAGTGAACTTTGTGAAACAATACTTTACATTTGAGCTTGTTTTTTGTTCTGTATCTAGTTACATTGATGATTTACTTGCAATTCAAAATGAAGAGCATTTTGAATAGTTTTGCATCTGAACAGGGCTTGTTTTGTATCTATGCATCATAGTGATTGGGCAAGTAGCTACTGCTGATGCATGCTCACAATATACTGGTTTCCTCAGATCACATATGCCCCAGTGTTCTCATAACTATTTAAAATCCACATTAGAAGGTATGTGCTGCTTTTGCATCTGTGCAGTGAACAGTATTCATCTTGCTCCTACACAAAATTGACAGAAATTGACAAAACCGCCTGTATAGAACTATGGTTCCTACATGACAATGCAATGCAACATATGTATTAGGTGTATACCATCAAATATTATCTGCCCAATTAAATGTCTAAATTGTCCATTATCAGATTGGGTCAGCAATATCCGTCACAGCAATAGTTTCACAAGTCTTAAAACTTTTATCTGATAATTATCAGACAAATCGAGAATTGGATAGGGGAGGTTTATTTGCAGTTCTCTTCCTGCAGTTTGTTTTTGTTTCCTATGAAACCAAAAGGGGAGGGGGGAGAGAGGCAAGCCTCCCAGCCAATCTGCTCCCCGGGAGGGGTTATGAAAGCTGCCATTAGCCAGCCGTGCCATCCTGTGCAGCAGTTTCCCCTCCCACTCCTCCTCATGTGCTGGTGGCTGTGAAAAAATATTGGATTACTTTGAAGGCCCCTGTCTGGACTGTGCATAGATTTGCCAGCTCTGGGCTGGGAAATACCTGGAGATTTGGGGGTGAAGCCAGGGGAGGGCAGGCTATGTGAGGGAAGGGATCTCGGCAGGTTATAATGCCATTGAGTCCACCCTCCGAAGCATCCATTTTCTACAGGGGAACTGATCTTGTTTGTCTATAGGTCAGTTCTAATAGTGAGAGATCTCCAGATGCCATCTGGAAGTTGGCAACCCTAACTGTCTGGAGTGTACAGATCCTGGGCTGGCCCTTGAACTCCTACTCTGGACTCTTGCCAAGACTATAGAGTGGTTTGATTAATGTTGATAAGAAGTAGTAGCTAGCTTTTTAAAAGAAACTATCTTTGCTTGACTAAAGTCTGTATAAAGTTATGCCTGCTTGATACACCTAAGAAAGAGAATTGTGGAAAGCTAGGTCTTATAAGACAGAGAAGTGATGGCACAGATGGGACCATCTCTCCTGATAGGTCCCCAGGAGAGCGTTACAGTCCTCAGATAACAATCTGCTGGTGAGCCTTGGCCCTAAAGACATCTGGCTGTCCTTGACCAGGGCCAGGGCTTTTCAGTTGTGGCCTCAACCTAGTAGAGCTCTCCCCCAAGCACTATCAGGACCCTGCTGGATCTTATACAATTCTGTAGGGCCTGTAAGGCAGAGATGTTCCACCAGGCTTTGGGTTGAGGACAGCGATGGTTTACATCCTGGCTGGCACCCTCCCCCCAACTCCCCCACTCTTCTTCTCCTCAGACTGTTTTACTCCCTCCCCTACATACCTGCGAGTGATCACAGGCCGGAAATGGGAGAAAACTGTAATTTTCACTGCTTGATTTTTTAATTAATGTACTAATGCCAATACTGCATTAGTTTGCATTTATTCTATAGTTTTAATGTTTTTACTATGTTATATATTGCCCAGGGCCCTGCAATAGTAGGGACTGGGCGATTCATAAATGTGATATAATAAATAAATAATACAGAGACCCAGATTTAATGGATTATGTTTTCACCAAGGCCATGCCAGGGAAGGAGAACATTCCCTAGTCTTATTATCAATCACCTCATTAGAACTAACCTTGCTGAATACTTGCTAATGAGGTGATTTGGCTCAGCTGCAGAGAATCAAATCATCTACACAGCAGTGTCTTGATTGGCTCTTGAAGTCTGCCTTGTTGCTGGACTAGAGGGCATAAAATCAGGCAGTCTTCAGTATGATTTAGGAGGGGGAAAGCACATGTATGTGCACAAGTAAGTGTTAGCTAGTTGGTTTGGGGATGAGACTCTGCCTATGAGGTAATCTGTGGCTCTTTGTTCTTGAGACATAGCATGGAATCCTATGGTAATTTCTGGTTTGGAGGCATTGAAGTCTATCAGGCATTTTAGAAACTTTAGTTAGTTAAGCTTTCTTGTTTTCTTATTCTGTCTTGTACACTTTTTAAAATTGCATTTTGGAGTACTAGTTTAATAAATCTTATAACCTTTATTTGTGTGGTGTTTCCTTAGACTTGGGCTTTTACTTGAATCAGTACCTTTGCACAGCTACCATATAATTGTTTTGGCTGGTACATAGTGAACAAGTGGTCAGCCTTGCAGAACTGAATTTCAGAGTTAGTGCCCAGATAAGGCTGGAGTCTTGGTTTCTCAGTTTCTAGGCTTAGGGTGAATTAGAGGAACTGGTGGCAGCCCTACCTGTGGTTCAGGGGAGCCTGACCCTTCTATAAAGATGGGGTTTTCCAACCCACCATGTCTTTGCAAGGATGATTTGCTTCCCCTGTCCCCAGACCTGGGACCCTGGAACAAATCTCCTTCTGATAGTTTGTCTGATACTGGGTTTGGACTCTTAACATGTGCAGCACCACACATTAGTAAAAGCAACAGGCTTTACTGAAAAGATTAAAGAAAAGGTTCAGGCTTTAGCATAAGACAAAGAATAAGCAGGTGCAGTAAAATAACAAATCCAGCTTCCTAATATACACTTACAGATGTGAAGGCAACTAGGTTACAACATCTTCAGCATAAATACCAAAGCAGCAGGTAGGCGATGCAGCAAGATGGTCCCTGGCCCATCACTGATCCTTGATGGTATTATTGGGCCATGCACTGAAACTTGTGCTAGATGATTATAAGCTAATTTTATAGGAATCTGGACCACTGACACCCCCCCAAGCAATATAAGACAATCAAAAATGTGGATAAGGCTGGTGAATCACCAAAAGATGATTCTCAAGATTCCACCATCCCATCTGACATTGCAGAGATCAGTTAAGTCAGATTGCTTTGAAATTCAAAAGTGTGATCTCAAGCTTTTCATCTTAGTAAGAGTAGTAAACATTTGATATGGTACTCTCCCCATGTTATTCTTTAGTGCTTGGATGATGTATCAAGAAAACAGGCTATTGCTTTAAATTTATGACATGGCCAAATGCTGATATTTAAACTGTCAGGTTGATTGATACAGACATGACCATTTCTCTTGACATGTTCCCCCCAAAGTGTGTTTTGGTTACCATTACAAGGGACTCAAGACCCCTTGACAGCTTTCTAGTTTCCCCTGTGGGGTTAGTTTTGAAGAGAACTTGTGTTCTCTGGGGTAGGTGGAGGGCAAGTTGCTTTGTTGTTATTAATATACTGTTTTTATTTTAACTGTTGTTCATTGTGTTTTGGGGGGTAGCCTTTAGCTAAAAACTAGCAATTCTGGGGAAACTGCCATCCCCCCCCCGAAACAATGGAGAGAAGGATGGGTAGGAGCACCTTCTTCAGGGGCCATAAAACGTGACCCCGTTTTCCAGTTCATTTGAAACTTGGGGGACATTTTAGTAGAAAAATTGGGATAGGGTCACTGAAACTTTGGTGTTGTTTGGTACTATCTGAGAAAAACAACCACTCTAGAAAACCCATTTCTTACTATTTTCCAAATAGGAAATAATTCCCAGACATGATCCAACATTAATGAAAATGGAAATTTTCCCTGACACAGCTTTCCAGTACCATAAAAACACTCTTAATGAACATGATGATCATGTCCCTTCTGAAATTATGATACTGAATTCAGACAGTAATTTTTCAAGTACACAGTCCTAATATGCATACACACAAAATCCCACAAGCAGAAAAAGAACATTAAATATAGAGACAGCTGTGTCAAACATAAACTTCATAATAGTACATCAGAAATAAAAATAGAGGGTATTCCAGCAAGTACTCCTAAATGTCAATACAAGCAAAACCAAATATTTATAATTAATTTAGTCACATATAGATCATGAACTTTTGAACAATAGGTCAATTTGGAAAAGCTGCCAATGAAGAACTGTAGTATATATCAATACAGTCAACTTGTTCTGTGCATATACTTTAATATCGTATAATCTATGTTGCTAATTCATGCTCTCTGGCACAGAAATCAAATAGGAGGCCTGTAATAGCTTTAAAAAAACCAACTTTCATTCACTTTTTTGTGGGCTGGAAATCAGTTCCTCAGATGCAAAAAATCTTATACTAGAATAAAAACGTGTTAAGTCTTTAAAGAGCCACAAGACTCCTGCTTGTAGTTGCTGCAATAGTTTAATGTCGCTGCCACGCTGGAAGTTGCCAGCATAAAAATATACACTTCAGTTTTGACATTTGTTTATTCATTTGGATTTCTCTTCCACCCTATTTGTGTGGTTTAGGGAAGGTTTTGTCCGTATTACAGAGCCCCCAGTGTAGCCACTCTTTGTGAGTTTAGGATCTCTTATTCCTGCATTGTGTCAGATAAAGCATGACAGGTCAGGCAGTATGGAAAAATCTAAGGCTGAGCTAGATACAGGTAGCTTGGACAACAGAGACAGGAAACAATTCTAGAGCACCACAGAAGCATGGTTGAAGTCAGAAGTCTGCAAGACAGCCCACAGCTAAGGTAAGGTAAGGTCAAACACGTCAGGAAATATCAAGGCAGTCCAAGGCCCAGCAAGGCAGGAAGTTAGACTGCAAGACTCAGTCACTTACAGAGTTGTGAACAAGACCACAAGACTCAGTTACACTAGGATATCTTCTGGGTATCGGTATCTTCCGGATATATTCAGGTTTTCCTAATTTATCTAGGATTTGGGAGGATCTTGAAAAATGGGTCCTGAAAAATTGCGGAAATGTTTGGGATTAACTGGGAATGTTTGGAGCCAGCATTTGTAGACTCCCAGGACCAGTTTTCCTTTTTTTCCTCCACCCCCCCCCCATGGTTTTGTGTCTCTCTCAGGGCTTGGTATTGGCTTGCCAGTCTGCTTTAGGTACAGTTCTGTGAGTTTCAAGTGTTTTTGTTGCTTTTTAAAAATTTGTTCTTCCTGGAGTTGGTTTGTGTTAAGTCTGTGGTATTTTTGTGGACTCTTGCATTTTATCTTTAGATTCTTGCATTTTACATCAGGTGAGATTCTTGTATTTTATGTAGATTCATATTTTCATGTTTTACATTGGTTAGGCTTAGCAAAAGCTTGCAATAGCATGGAGTATTTTTGCTGCATACACCTAGTCACTACAGGCAATATAGTTAACAACGATCATTCTAGCGATGTGCTTTCACACACATTGAATAATGCACTTTCAACCCACTTTCAATGGACTTCAGCAAATGCTTGCAAGTGGGATTTTGCAATTTCAGACAGTAAAATCCAATTGCAAAGTGCATTGAAAGTGGATTGAATTGCATTATTCAGCATGTGCTAAAGTGTCTTAGGCTGTGATCACACGGGCAGTTTGGCCCAACACAGCCACTCCTCCCCTCCTGATCAAATAGGCGCAGTCAGACAGCCACATCTGTCAGGCGTTCCCCAGCCATACTTATCCTGTCATAGGACGGCTTGGAGCCAGGTTAAAAAGGCACCACATTACAAGTGGTGTTTTCGGTTCCCCACGCAGTCAGTGCGCATGGCCAGATTTCTGAATGTGAGGGAGTGCTCACAGAACAGATTTGGCAATCTGAACCTGCAGATCTGTTCTGCCACTGGGGAGGCATTTTTTAAACATTGTCTGCATGTGCATGTGCACAAGTGCATGTGCACATGCATACATGAATTTGAGGGGTTTTTGGTGGTATGCTCTATGGCTGAGGCGCTGCAATAATGTGGATGCTTTACCATGGGATGTCTCCATGGGTAACCTGCAGCAGGGCATGCTGTGTGGCTGATATGCCCCGCAACACTTTCAACCAATTCAATTAGAAGCGGCACTATATCGTGCCAAGCCACCAGTGTGGCCACGGCATTAGTCTCCACATCCAGGGCAAGTTGCTTAGACTGAACGGACTAGCTTGAAAATGGTAGCTTTATACCTACAGACTCCATCATACTGGACCCTTCAGTCAACTCCTCTCAGCAGCTCTCACTGGATCCCTCCAGGCAGGATGCACTTCCTCAGCTGGCCATCTTCAGGAGACTGCTGTGGTGCTGAGAAGACTGGCCCAGCAGTGGTTTCCTGAAGGCGGGCAGCTTAGTGGCAAGCAGAGTCTGCCCCAGGCTCAAGCCTCCTTGGTGCCTGACAAATAGATTCAAGGGCATGTTCACAGCATAACCCCTTTAACCACAGAATGTGTCAGAATATACTTTCTTAAGGAGCTGCGGTGGCTCAAGTGGTTAAGACACTGAACTGCAGGCTGTGGAAGGTCAGTAGTTCAGCAGTTCAAGATCCGAGAGTGCCTCATGACGGGGTGAGCTCCTGTCTCTAGTTCCAGCTCCTGCCAACCTAGCAGTTCGAAAGCAAGAAATTGCAAGTTGATAAATAGGTACCACTTCGGTGGGAGGGTAACAGCGTTCTGTGCACCTTGGTGTTTAGTCATGCCGGCCACATGACCACGGAAACGTCTTCAGACAGCACTGGCTCTTCGGCTTTGAAATGGAGATGAGCACCGCAACCCTAGAGTCAGATTCGACTGGCTTTCAAGGAAGGGAACCTTTACATTTACCTATACTTTCTTATTATTTCCTATTTCTTCAACCATAGGTTGGTAGGATTTGGGAGAAGAAAGAAAAAAAACCTATCAATGAATCATTGAATTTTGCAACTATTTAAAAACATGTACAAGAAATTTGGCAACAGCTTCCAACCAATTAGTGTCAGAATATACCCATAGCTCAGAATACAGTCTGATTATTTCTCTGTAATTTAATATTATGATGGTTTTTGAGTAGCTTTTTTTTTTTTTGTAGAATTGCCTTTTATGGACTCTTTAAAACCGAACAAATTTTGAAGGTTCAATTGTGAAGAATGTTATAAAAATATTCCAGTATATGGAATTCTGAAAAAAAATGACTGTTGGCTTCAAACTTAAGAGATGTTTCTTAACCATTTTGGAAATAATCTAAACATTATGATTGTTTTCTGTTAATTATGTCATTAAGGACAAATTTAAAGCCAGGCCAAACATTCTTGATTACAGATTATATTGGCTGAAATACATTTTTCCAGCCTTAATATACAGATAACTATTGTTTCACTTCCTGGCATCTGTGCCAAGATCCCTATAGCCTGAATCAAATTAAAATAGCTGAGTTATAAATACCCTGAAAGCAGGTTTATTATGGAAACTCCACTGGCAGCCTCTCTCCAGCTCTGTGGCTGCAGAATGTCGGCCTGAACATGTTATATGGGTGGCACTGCAAAGTGGTTGGAAAAAGTTAACATACCAAGAGCAATCTGAGATAACAGGCCTCAAATAATGAAGTGAGCATTAAGTATGAATTCATATTGGAGCTGCTGCCCTCATTATGACCTTCAGTCCAGTCCTCTTCTTTTTATTATAGGCTGCAGAAAAATATTGCCTTGATACCTGACTAAAAGTTTTGGAGTGAGAAGGCAGGGCAGTTGCAAGAATGACTGTGTTTCAACCAGAGGCTAGCTATAAAAAACAAGTATCAATAAAGCTCTTTATTATTGCATGTCTGAGAGCACACCACACGATGTGTTCAACCTGTTTCTGTTAAGAGCAGTGACTTCCACTGCAATCTGAACTACACTTTTCTAGGAATTAGCCCTCGAAGAGACCTGAGGAGGATTCTGAATAGACCTACTTAGCCTTGCACTCATGATAATCAAAGGAAAGTCCCAGCATCACTATGTTGCTGTGCCTGCCCTTAGGTTGCTCCCTGCAAGATGATTATACAAAGGTCAGCTGCAGGATCTTGTTCCTTATGAAGTTAAGACTTCAAGTGCCCCAGCTTCCTGGTCTGATATGCTGCTTCTGGAACCTAGCAGAACCCGGGTTACATAGATTCAGGTGGTAATCGTTGGTGACTTCCATTTCAATGTATCTCAGGAAGTGTGCATACACATGAAAGCTTATACTAAGAACAAAACTTTGTTGGTCTTGAAGGTGCCACTGGACTCAAACTTGTTTCCTGGCTACATAGATTCCTCTCCTAAATTATCTTTTTCCAATGGGAGAGGTTTGGGGGGAAAGGATTCAAGACAACAAATGATGGCACCTTTGTGGTTTAGCAAGCAATAGTAAAATTGTTCAGAAAGGAAACATTCAAGTTGTTATAGTTTTCAAGGTAACAAACATTTATCATAAACCCAACAACTTTACAGGTACAGGTAAAACTGAATCACAGTGTCTATGAACATAGAAACATTTGCAGAGACAGAAAGGGCTCTCTGAACAAAGGCAACTCCTAACAAATGCTGTACAAAGAAACCAGCAAGTCCAAAATGATAACTTAAAGAAGTGCAGGACTGCTGCTCCTCCTGTGTGCTCTTCAATGGCTCATCCTGCTGCTGCTGCTGCTACTGCTCTGGATGCTTTACTTTTCTGGCTTAGGCCTGCAAAGAAATGAGCAGTTCCCTCAGTCAAGCTCTAGGCTGCCTCTCTCCTGCTGCAAGCCAAACTGACTCAGGAGAAAGAGTTTTAAACAGCGTCTTAACCAGCTTGAGTATTCTAAAAGAGAAATTCGAATATGCAGTTTTATTAAGACCATAAGAAGAGCCCTGCTGGATCAGACCAGTGGTCCATCTAGTCCAGCATCCTTTCTCGTATAGTGGCCAGCCAGTTCCTCTGGGGGGGCCAAAAACAGGGCATAGAGGCTGAGGCCTTCCCCTGATGTTGCCTCCTGGCACTGAGATTCAGAGGATTAGCGCCTCTAAATGTGGAGGTTTCCCTCAGTCACCATGGCTAGTAGCTATTGATAGACTTATCCTCCATAAATCTCTCTGCAACCCTTTTAAAGCTGTTCATTCCTGTTGCCATCAATACATCCTCTGGCAGCAAATTCCACATTTTAATCACTCTCTGTGTAAAGAAAGGTTTATTCAAGGTATAAGCTTTTGTGTGCACGCACACTTCCTCAGATACAATGAAATGGAATTTACCAGTCCATACATATACGTAAAAAGGTAAAGGTTCCCTTGCTCAAAAGTCAGTCAAATCCAACTCTAGGGTTGCGGTGCTCATCTCAGTTTCAAAGCCGAAGCGCCAGCGCTGTCCGAAGACGTTTCTGTGGTCATGTGGCCAGCTCCAGCCATACACATAAGGCAGAGGTTAAACAGCAAATTAGCATACAGCATAATGAAGATATTTTAACAAGGGCTTCCAATTAAGATGGTATCATAATAACAACTTGCTGAAGAGGCTCTCATTTATTTTTATTTATTTTAACAGCTGCTCCCTGATATCTAGTTTGCTCAAAAGACAGAAACAAGTCTTAGATAAGGTTGTTATAAAAGTGGAGTGATTTAATAGCCCTGAGGAGTTTCCCTTCTTGCTTAATTAGCACAAAAACATCCAATATATGCACCGTGGTGTTTTTGTGGGAAAAAGTCCTAGGGAAAATCTATGGTTGAGTTCAGACTGGCAATTAGTCCAGTGAGAGCCATGTTCCAGCCCCATTTCCCAAGCAGATTAAAGGGGGTGCTCACACAGGCACATCTGCCTGGTGTTCCCCAGCCATAGGCAACCTGCACTGTTCCACTTATCCCCCGTGTTAAAAAGATACCTCTGTAAAGTGGTAGCAAATCCTGAAGAGTGCCTTTATCCCACTGCATTCTGCTTCCCTGATGTGTGACCACTCGGCCGATAAGCTGGGAGCAAGCTGGAACAGCAGCAGCGGTTTGATTGGCCGTGCTCCGCTCTACTGCCTAATGTGGTACTGGGATCCTCCCCCAATTGGCGAAGTGCAAATGGGAAAAGCCAGTAGTCTGAATGCTCCAGCGCGCCTCCTCCTGGTAAGCTCCCGCATCAGATGGCCCCGTGTGACCAGGGAACCCCGGAACAGTTTGTTCTGGGGCTTTTGTGCAACGACTGGCTCCTGCTGCAAAATGCCAGTCTGAACTCAGCCTATAAGAGTCAGAGGACAGCTTAAACCATCATAAATCATCAGAGAAGATAATGAAAGGACTTGGATACCTCAGTGAAACAGCTCACAAACCTGAACATGGGGAAGAAGAAGAGGAATGAGAAGAAAAGAATGAAGAGAAATTCAGATATTTGTTCTCCACCAAAACCAGCCAAGCAACTGCATATAAACAACAACCTGATTAGTAAGTGATCTTTCCAGTTTTCTCTCTGCTAACAAATATAATGCTCTGAACATGGACAGTAAATCATTATCCATAAATTTCCACCTCCTTGAAGCTGACGAACTTATAATGGAGACTAGATTAGTGGACTCACAGCCACCTTGTTCTTCTTCCCCAGAGATGAAAGACAATTCCTTTGAAAGTGGGTGGTATGAGCAAGACTCACTAGGGCTGCAATCACACATACGAAATAATTCACTTTCAATCCACTTTCAATGCGCTTTCCAACTGGATTTTACTGTGTGAACTGACAAAATCCATTGGAAAGTGCATTGAAAATGGACTGAAAGTGGATAATTTAGTGTGTGTGATCGCAGCCTAAGAGATTTTCTGCTTAAATTTCCAGGTGACCACTGTCTCCTTATTGGCAAAACTGTTGTGGCTATTTTTTCAACAATTAGATAGCATTGCTGGTAAACTCGACCACCTTAGGCAAAACTTAAATGCTTTAATTCCAGAGACCCTGCACCCCTTATCCCCCTCAATCATACAAATGGGAGAGGCTTTAATTATACCAAAAATAAATAACAAATCTCCTGGCTTCAGAACACAGGACATACAGCTTCCCACTGCAGGGGAAACGAACAGTGAAGAAGGTTCTGCCAGCTGTGTCACATATTACAAAACCATCAAATTACAGTATTTATGAAACATAATTTTGTGAATCAGGGGTGTTGGATAAATAAAGGAGCAATTCTCTACTCCCTGAGTCAACTTCTGCATGTAGAAATTCATCATATTGACCTTGAGAGGGTTGAAAGACTCCCATATACTCCCCCTGGGAGGAGAGTTCTTCTAACTTTCAACAATTTCCTCAATACTTTTGAAAATGTGGAAGTTTTTATCCTCCTTTGAAATCTTTACAACCAGAGTCTTCATAGATGAAACTGTTCAGACATTAATTCCAGGGACTACAAGTAAGAAACCTCCCACTTATGGCCTTGAATCCAGAGCCTTTTTTTAACACAATTGACAATGACCCAAGCCTACTCCAGCCTGCGGACAAAAGATTGCATATCTGCTCTAACAAGATCAAGGTACCACATAAAATAGAACAGCTTTATCCTATAAATTCACCAGGAACACCTCTTTTGGGGGAGCAAGCAAACATTTCTTCTACACTGGAGAAACTGAAGAACTCACTGCAGCTCCTTCATACTTCAGTCACGCCTCTTAATTTATTTCTCCCTGCATTTAGCATTTGCTCCATTGTTTTTCCAAAACCCACACTGGAACAGAAAAAGATGCAGTTCAAAACCACATTCAACTATCCCAGGCCAACACTGTAGTGACTGCAGAGTCACCCCCAAATGGCCATAAAACGGCCATAAATCTATGCAAACAACCACCATAAAACCAGAGATCAAACGAAGTGAAAGCAGCATGCAGTCTGGACACTGCCATGAAATGCGACACTCAATCAAAGTGAAAGTGGCATGCAATGTAGATAGGAATTTCTGTTCCAGTGTGAGTTTGGTAAGACAGCAGAGCAAATGCTAGATCCAGATCAGGCCAAAGTCTCAAGCCTATTGCGCTGATTTGACCTCCCCTATCCCTGATACTGATAACAGTTTGCAGCTCTCTCATGACCCTGGATAAGTCAATATCCATCTCTACCCCGTCAAAGGTGCCAACTCCAGTTTTACCAACTGCCTATAAACCAACAGTTTGCAGTAAAACATCTCAAGTAAAGATCAACAAGCCTTCACAGAAGCCTCCTATTATACAAAGTAAAGACCAAAGCATCTCTATAGAAGTCTCAGTAGAACAGCTGAGTCCTGAAAGCTTCAGCACAGTGGAGTGTGAGAGCAAATTGGAGGCTGGGAGGAAAGTGCAGAACAAGAAACTCAAGGAGATGTTGGAGAGGTTTTCTGCAAGATGTCAGGAAGAACTCAACAAGATTCATTGGATCTACCATGGTTCATCTGAGGAAACATGTAAAGAATTAGAACCTAAGGAGGGTTGAGTGAACTTATAATGATTAAAGAAAAGCACAAATAGCCCAGGGAGTGCAAGATACAGAAGTATATAGTAAAAGCTCGGCCTAATAGAATTATCTATATCTAGATTTGTGGTTCCTAAGAAATACAATCTTCTTCCTGTAGGAAAAATGAGAAGCTGGGGAGGGAGATAGCAATGAATTCTCTCAGACAATGGATTTGTGATAGAGGAAGTGTTTTCATTTGCTCACTCTCTCCCCTTACCCCCATACTGAGGGAGCTCATAGTGTTACTAATTTTTATATTGTCACTGCTATCTTATGAAACAATTTTGAGATGTGGTATCTTTTATTTCTTTCCCCCCAGTATGTATGTGAATTTTAAACTTTTTAAATTATTAAATAAAAAAGAAGATGTTTTAACAGATGCAAACAGGAACAACAAGCTAAGTATATAAGGTCACCATTGTTTGGATTTAATGCTGGGGGAAACAGTGAAGCGAATTAATGTGTCAAAATTAGAGATAGATGTGTAAATGTGTTATTCTTAATTGTGGTGTGTTAAGGGTAATTACCTGAGACCTTGTTATGCTCCAAGCAGGAGTGGGACTGTTCTGGTATGTCCCGGAGGTCTCTCTCCCAAATCTCTCTCGCTGCCTCAGGTTCTCCAGGTCAGCAGCCCTAGCCTCAAGGGAACAAACTTGCTCCCCGAGAACCACAAGCTCCATGCAGCAAGCACACACCTACATTTTCCAGCTGGTGGGTTAACAGGGCCGGCCCGAGGTTTTTGCGCCCTAGGCGGGGCTACCTTCTGGCGCCCCCCCGGCATGTGCCCAATTATGGGGCTGCCAACCTCCCACCTCTCCGCCACCAGGGCTCCCCAGGGTGAGGGAGGGCTCCCCTCCTCCTCCTCCTCCCCCCTCTCGCCTGCTGCCGGGGTGCGCCGGCAAGCCAGGGAAGGGGCGGGGGGTTAAACCCCCGTCCCTTCCATCTGAGCACCAGCTTGCTGGTGTGCCCCACAGCTGTGGGGTGCACTGACAAACCAGGGAAGGGGCGGGGGGGTTGGTGGGGCTTTTGGTGGGGTGGGAGGCTTTTGGCGCTCCTAAGGGCTGGCACGCTCTAGGCGAATGCCTAGTTTGCCTAGTGAGCAAGCCGGCCCTAGGTGGGTAGGGAATCGTACATGTGGCACTCTCTGCAAAACATTGGATAGTCCCCACTCCCCTTCTGGCTTTTTACCTTCATAACTGGTTGGTGGTTTAAAGGTATCTAGAGTGGCCACAGCCCACACCTCCCAACAGCAACAGCAGAGGGTGGGGTCTGCAATCAGCCTCAGGCAAATAGACCTTTCTCAATGAGCAACAGATCAGCTAAAGATCCAAACAGACTCAGACAAAAACATCACTTTCCAGCAGGCTACAAGCACCCACATACCCTCACACTGTGTCCTCTCACAAAGCAACCTCCATTAATGCTCCCCAGTAATTTAGCAGTTTAGGAAAGACAAAAAAACAAAAAAACCACTCACCTTTCCAGCAGCTCTCTCCTGGGTTCTGTCTCCCAGTCCAGCTGGCTCAGTTCTCACCCTGGTTGGGCCCATCACATATTTGCAAAGAAACTAGCAGTTCCCTCAGTTAAGCTCTAGGCCTGATTGACTAAGGGGTGGAATTCTTGTGGTGGGTAATACAGGAGCAGCTTTACTAACTACCCCTGCTCTGTGACCTTTTTCTCCCTAGGCCCTAATTGCTAAACCTTTTAAAACAGAAATAAAATAACATGTTAAAGAGAAAATGGCATGGGTTACATTTCCGCAATCCAACTTTCTAGCTGTTGAGCACTGAAAAATGAGCTTGGAAAGCTAAGCCATGCATTCAGTATGCAAATCTTCCGTAACCTTGCAGCCATAATTATTAATAGTTGACACAAGTGTTTTAGGTCCTAAATCTAACAATTAGATCTTACAGATCAAGGTCAATTAAGCAATGATCATGTTGATTACAGACTGATTAGGTTTAGTGCTTTATTATGGGAAAAACCAAGCCAGGCAGATGGATGAAAGTGAAACTTTATTCACCAGTTAAGGCTAGGCTTGCTGGTCTCCAGGTACAGCCTAGAGATCTCCCACAATTACAACTAATCTCCAGACTACAAAAATCAATTTCCCTGGATTAAATGGCTGCTTTGGAGTGTAGACTCTAGAGCATGATGCCTCACCTGAGGTCCCTCCCCAGGCTCCACCACCCCAAATCTCTAGGAATTCCCCAACCCAGAGTTGGCAACCCTAGTTAAGTCCCTTTTGTACTGATAGCCATATTCCTAGAGCTCTGTTTAATCAACCATTTTTTTAAAAAAAGGTCACAAGGTTCAAAGATAAATATTTCTGAGATTTAATAGTGCTCCAATATTATATCTTATTATTTATTTTTCAGATATTCAGGGTAGATTTATATATTCCCAGGAAATACTGGGGGGGAATGAGCACAAGTAAGTCTCACTTCCTGTTTTTAACCTTCCTAGATGACATTGGAGGGGGAACTTACACATTTCCTTGCATGCAGCAAATGCTTCATCTCATAGAGGAGACAATGAATTTTCCCTAGATACAGTACTTGAAAGGATAAGAAGGGAAAGCATGTTGCTTTCATGCAGTGCTTTCTCGCAAAATGAAATACTGCCTAAAATAAATAACATTCAATCAGTAATTAAATGTAAATTATGTAAGCTATGGCAAAAAAAGGAAGCAGCAGCATTCAAGTACATGAATTACTGAGCAAACTGAGAGGAAAAAATTCTCATTTGAGACGAATGGGTCAGGTGAGTGCATGCCAATGTGGGATGGAATTTTGAAAGATTAGGATTGTAGTCAAATGGCCAGGAGTTCTCTTGTCACTTTGATATTGGTGATATATTTGTTCTCTATTCAACAAGCTATACTTAATGAGCAAATATTGTAGCTCTGGAATAAGATGAGTAGGTACAGCTGGAGTGTAAAAAAACCACCTTCACAAAATTTGCATCTATAGGACAGGCTTTTTTCTAAAGAGTATTTCTCTGGAGAATATGGTTGGTTTGTGTGTTTCTCTTCGTTCGTCTGTGTGGTTGGGATGACTAAATTTGTCCCACCTGATTTCTTTGCCAACTTTTCCATTTTTTTCTTTCTTTTTTATGCCATTTATACATTATATCCCACTTTATGCCAATTTACATCTTATCTATCAACCTATGGATCGATCGATAGATAGATAGACATAAATATAGATATAGATGTATCATTTTTACACGTGAAAACAGACATCAGTTTTCATGGCAACATTTCTATCAAGTTCTATCAAATTTTGTTTGGGAAAAGCAATTGTCACAATTTGGTCCTATGTAGAAAAAAGTCAAAGCAACTCAAAACTGCCAGTTAAACCAGAATTGCAACAAAATTAGTAAACATCTCTATTGTTTTCAGACATTTCCAGAACTGGGCATATCCAGAATAAATGTGATTTTTAAGTGCTTTCCTCTCATCATACCTTGACAAGAAAGGCCATATATCCTCATACCCATTGATCATTTTTGAGGAATAGCTTGGCTCTGTAAAAAACACTCCAGTGGCTTTTCTGTCTTGTTCTCTTCGAGGCATTTGAAAAGTTGCTTTTGAACAATTTTAACTTGGCCTATAAATGATGGATAATGTTTTGTGCACTGTAGAATTTGTTGGACAACTGCCAGCTCTCCATATGAGAAGGGATAATGCTCATAACTCTACTATAACTCTACCACAGAGTTAGTATCACCTCAGCAACTTGTGAGGTCTTTAGTTAACTTCATTGCAGAAACTATTTCTGTCTGAGGAGCAAGAAGCTTGTTAACCTGCTAATCATGTGCTTCTCATAATTAAGGAATAATAGAAAAGTCTGGAAGACAAGACAGATTGTCTCATGCTGTGAGATGAAGGTTGTGTGACATAAAGTAAGATGGGGAAAGATGGTGATTCACACGTGTGTGGATATTTGTGTTTAAATATATCAACATCTCTGCACACATGCACAGTTTATATATCACTAACAATTGCATAGACTGTAGAACTTGCAGTCTCCTTTTCATGTTGCTAAATTGTCAAAGCAGATCCATAATAAGTGGATCTTGCTAGGATATCATTCATCCATCCAACAATTTTACAGCTGTATGTTATTAAGATGACTATGCCTGTTCTGAAATACATTTTTCCAGTTTGCCATGAAATATGGTAATCAAATACCAAAAAGGTATCTTAGAATCCTTAATTCCACAGAAATATTCACATCAAAAAAACTAAGATCATGGCATCTGGCCCCATCACTCCTTGGCAAATAGAAGGGGAAGTCATAGAAGTAGTGACAGACTTCACGTTCCTAGGATCCCAGATCACTGCAGATGGTGACTGCAGCCATGAAATTAAAAGATGCCTGCTCCTTGGGAGGAAAGCGATGGCAAACCTAAACAGCATGATAAAAAGCAGAGACATCACCTTGCCAACAAAAGTCCGCATGGTCAGAGCAATGGTATTCCCTGTAGTAATGTATGGCTGCGAGAGTTGGACTATAAGGAAGGCCAAGCGCCGAAGAATAGATTCTTTTGAACTATGGTGCTGGAGAAGACTCTTGAGAGTCCCTTGGACTGCAAGGAGATCAAATCAGTCAATCCTAAAAGAAATCAACCCTGATTGCTCCCTGGAAGGCCAGATCCTGAAGCTGAAGCTCAAATACTTTGGCCACCAAATGAGAAGGGAGCATTCACTGGAGAAGACCCTGATGCTGCGAAAGTTTGAAGGTCAAAGAAGAAGGGGACGGCAAAGGATGAGATGGTTAGACAGTGCCATCGATGCAACGAACATGAAATTGAGCAAACTTTAGCGGACAGCGGAAGACAGGAGGGCCTGGCGTAAACTGGTCCATGGGGTCGTGAAGAGTCGGACTCGACTGTGCGACTGAACAACAACATTCACACAGGCTTTCCATCATCACTTACAATGGAGGAATTTGGGGAAAATCCAAGGAATACAGTAATAGAAAAGGTCTGAATGAGAAGGGGATAGATTACTGTGACTCAGGCCCATAGCCAGCATTTTTTTAAGTCAGGGGGCATTTAAATTTCTTAGGGGGCACTGGCTAATCAAATTAATCCAGGGGAGAAGGCCATGATGGCCTGGACTGGATGGGAAGTAAGGGGGGCTTGCCAACAAGTTGGGGGGCCTAGCCCCGAGATGCCCCGCTGTAGCTATGAGCCTGCTGTGACTACTGTATACAAGGCATGAGATAACAAGCTACTTCTTTACCAGAGAAGTATCATTAGATCACTACATTTCCTAGAGGTCTGGTAGAAGTTTTTTTCACTGCACTGACGTCTTCAAAATCACAATAGACAAGCAGTTGCTTGGATCTATTTAAGTTGTGTCAGCCCTCAAGGGAGAAAGAATAGCAAGATGGTTTCTTGATGTCTCTTTCAAGTTTTATGCTGGAGAAAAAGGCAGGGTATAAATGAAGTAAATAAATAAACAAGTAAATATATTCAAAATATCCATCTCTGGTGGTAGAAGTTTGACAATAGCTTTTGATAGACTTCTGCTTCTGATACAGGTTTAAACTATAATCCAAAATGGATTAAGTCTACGTTTGTGATTCTATTAGAGGAGGATTTCATTCTTCAGCAAGGCAATGACAGGTATAAAAGAAGCTGCTGAACCCAATGCTCTGTAACATGGGAGATAAATGAATATAGTACTAATTCACGAAATAATCTCAAACTATATTCTTCCGAACAATCTGTTTAAGAAAAAACAGATAGCAACGAATATTTTTCCACTTGCATTTACACACACACACACAAAGACTCCTCAGGAGCAAGAATCCACCCAGTAAATGGCCACTAGGATCTGCTGGTTGAGACAGCGCCAAGATGTGGGTCACAATCTGAGTCATAGAGAGCTAGCATAGTGTGGCAGTTAGAGTGTCAGACTAGGATCTGGGAGATCCAGGTTTGAATCCCCATTCTGCCCTGGAAACTTGCTAGGTGGCTTTGGCTCAGTCACACACTCTCAGCCTAACCTACATCACAGAGGTACTTACGATGGTAAAACAGAGGGCAGAGCAATGTAAGCTGCTTTAGTCCCCATTGGGGAGAAACATGGAGTATAAATGAAGTAAATAAATAAAGTAAAATCTGGGGGTGGCGGGGTTCACAGGCTAGGCAGGCACAAGTTGGTCCATGTAAATCAACTGAACCAGCAAAGCTCCTCATTTAGGCCAAGACTTAAATAGTCAGAAAAGTAAGAAGCCTCCTCTGTGCAACTGCTTGTTTCTTAGTCTTTTCTGGACTGTGGCTCTTTCTGCACCAGTCTTTTCCCTCATTTTCTGAGCACATCTCAGTCTTCCATTTTGCATTCCCTCCTGCTTTCACTGCTGCATTGTGTTGGGTATTCTTCTTGGTTCTGCATTTATTTTAGGGGGATCAGCACTCAGACCACTTCCAGCACACTGTTGCCCTACACTTCCCAAAAGTGCTTTTGCCACAAACCTTTGTTCTGCTCCATTTTGAAACTGATACTACTATTTAAAGTAGAATTGTTTTTGCAAATATTTAAGCACCGCCCACTGCCCTTCCCTGTTTCAGCCTCTTTCTCTTTGGTCTATGTTAGGCAGCCAATTTACATGATAGCAGGCTTCCTCATGGGCAATTGCTGAACATTTACATTTGTTTAGAATCCACAGCAGTTTGGAGGATGGGAGAGCTACTAGAAAAACCACTTTTTCCAGATGCACTTCTAAGCCAAAGAGACTTCAATCAAAAACATTTCCCTCGAAACAAAAATGGATACATGGATTGATGGTTTGCATTTTGATTTGATACTAAACATTGATAATTGTATATTATATCTGGGTTATTCCCAGTATATAATATTAGTGAACATTGCCCTTTTAACACTGAAATGCCTCATCCACTCAATGTCATTCTGATTTTCCTGGAAGAATTCCTTCCACCAGCCAGGGCTCTGTGAAAAGGAAGAAAGAACATGGGACATTAAAGGGAAGGGAGAAGTATCATGCTGGTGCCTTGGCTACTCCTTCTCCAAAGGATAAGAGCAATCAGGGCTCAAAACACACTTTCTTCTGTGAGTATGCAGACAGCATAATCTGCAGAGACTTGAGTTTCTGGCACAAAGAGCCAAAGAATAATTACATATGCAGAATGAAAGGAAATGATCTGAATCAAAGGCATACTGCCTCAAGTTCTGGGGAAATCAGGAGTAAAGACTGAATGCAAAAAAGGCCCTAAGTCTTGATCATACAAGGAACTGTCAGAATAGCAGTCTGACTCAGTGATTGGAACACAAGTCATGAACCTTATGCATTTTCTGTGTTGGGCTTCTTCACATGCCTGCCACTTCTGCTGATAGTGGCCCTTTTCCACATTTGCCACTCTGGATTTTCTCAGTGTTCGAGTTGAGGCAAAACAGCCTCCAAGTAACCTGTGGCAACAGCAGGCTGAAACTGGACTGACCACTGAAGGGAGGTAATGTAATGCAGAATGGGGGGGGAAACCCGGAACAAAAAGAAGGTTGAACTTGATTTTAGTGCAGAATGGAGGGAAAAACTGGATTAAAAAAAAAAGATTGAGTTCAATTTTAGTGCAGAATTGCTTGGAGGACACTGCGCTGAACATGGATTAAAAGGAGAGTGCAGAAAGGGTCCCCGTCAAGTGTGGGGGAGAGAAATCCAGAGGGACTGGCAGTCTCAGTCATGGCACTACAAGAGTAAGGGGTGGCAACCTGGCAATTGAACAGACAGCAGCATTTCCTGGTGGACTGGTTCTAGAAGCAGATCCTTCAGCCAAAACCTTGGAATCCATGGGCTCAGAGTGTGGAAGTCCCTGGAGTCTCATGATACCCCCTTATCTTCCTCAGAGGTGGTCTTCAACTCCTCTTTTCCCTCCTTGCATGAAGAATCCTGACACTAATGACAGGAATAACTGAAAGTCAAAAGCCATTTCAACAACCCCCCCCTCCCTTTTGTATAGATACATTGAAGAGAAGTTTTGAGTGCAACACATTGCCCTGACATACACAGAAATCACTGGAACTTATGAATTAGACGTGGTCCTCACAGCTAATTGTGGTGAAGAAAAATAAAAAAGGTACTGAGTCAAAAGGAAATTAAGTTAGAGTCCTTAATTTGTCAGCTTGCAATATGTGTCTGAGCATTTATATAGGATTACGACCTCACAAATCAAGCAGAGGTGAAATATGTCTATTTTTTGGCTACCAGTGCCATGTAACTCCATTAGGTAATGCTTAAATATATAGCCTCTTAATCATGGATGTTCATAAATGAAAAATGCACACTACCCATAAAAAGTTTATCATACAGCTGTGCCTGACTATATATAGCACAGGATTTTATTAGTTCATGTAGTTATGAAACTACCGAACTGCCCTTGAGTGTCCTTTCTGAATTCCAGATAATTAAGCCTAGGGAAAGGATTTCTTACTTTAAAAGTTATTTTTGTTATTTCAGTGGGCCAGGGGAAAAAATTACTGCCATCTCTAAGCATTGACAAAAAAAAGTAGAGCAAGGTCTCTGGAAAGACTTGGGTTCAGTATCAGTGTAAGTGAAACCGCCTGGGCTTCAACAACTCTTGGCAGAATTGCACCACAGTATTCTTTCTTAGTTTTAGCTCATTTTACCTCACAGCTCAGGCACTGTAGAACTCATTAAACCGACTGTCATAATTCTGAAATCTCGACATGAAGGAACATTTGCTAAACATTTAGAGGATACCAGAGCGTGAAAGATAAACAGAAAATAATAAATAATAAAAATAATACATACTTCAATGAGTGCAGGAAGGGACTAGTCATATACATAGGTATGAATTCCTAGTCAACCAAATCTCATCTGGGGCTCTGCAGCATGTTCAGAACAGTAAGGATGGAAGTGTAGTCTCTAACTTGCCCACAGTATAAATAAGATCTCTTCTGCTGCAGTCTCTCATCCTCTTAGTTTTGTAGCTCATTGGTGCACTTCAAGATGTATCTAGAAAACTCATTTCCTTCCTTCCAGAAGAGAAATGAAGTCTGATGTGTGTGTAATGGTGCAGGCACTTACTGCTATCACTCCAATAAAATACGACAGTCTCCATCCCATTCCTAGTGCATTTTTGACAGTTTCTAAAATATAGCATCTTAAAAATATTTATTAAGTTGAAACACACGTGCAACGCATATTTATTTATTTATTTACTTACTTTCTTCATTTATATCCCACTTTTCTCCCCAGTGGGAACCCAGAGTAGCTTCCATCATTCTCATCTCTTCCATTTTATCCACACGACTCTGTGAGGTAGTTTAAGCTATTTTCACTGAAGACAGTGACCATCATCCAATACAGCACTGGGCATGCTTTGAATACATTGTTTTCAAAGCACTTGCACATCTAGTTCTCGCAGGGTATTTTAATTTTAGCAATAAAAATGAACATTTCTTGCTTTTTATTTGTTTAGACAGTCTTGGCTACATCCCTTCCATGAAGGTGCCTTCCTTATTATATTTATATGGTTATCCTGGTAGGAAAGCAGAATTTGGGAGACAACCACCATGAACAAGGGCAAAATTATTCCACAAATATTATCTGTATAATTTCAACATTAAAATATACTCTGGCAAAGACTGTAAGATCTTTTTGTTCCCATTTTAGTACCATACTACTGAACTAGGTTATCTATATTGAACAAAGTAGTATGAATGGTACTGAGAAATAAGAATGTAAAAGAACTCCTCACATGTATTTTATTTTTACTTGAACTTTGTTCATTGGAATGAGTGCTTTTAAAGTAAAGAATGAAGCTGCAGCTGCCAAACGTATTCAGCTCACAGAGAAACTTCAACAGGGGGAAAAGGTAGCAATACTAATGCCTATTATTTTGAGTGGGGGGACAGTGTTTTTTTTTTTTTGCTGAGCACTGCTGGCTGATCATAATTCTCTTAATATGGTGAGGATTCTTAAAAACCAATGTTTAGTCAATGGTTATAAATTAAGAGAGAGAGAATAGCTCCAGGCTGTGTTCTGCAGGTTGGAAAAGCTGAATTTAAAGGAAAGCATTTTGCACTTAACTTCAGCTTTTCTGGGAACCCCCCTCCAGTTTTAGCTATTAATTATGCAATAGTCAACACAATTTACACATCAGGAAACTTCAGGAGATGTTGCAATCAGCTAGAAATGTGCTTAACGTTTAAAATGACTCTCATAAAGCAAGCATAAAACAATTGTCTTCATTTCAGTTGTACATCCAAACGGAGATTTCTAAGGGAAGGGAATGACAAAGCAGGGCTCCTGGCACGTGAAACAACAACAGAGCAACTAATGATTGACAGACCTGCACATCCCTACTGCAAAGGCACTTTGCATCCAGCTTCCATAATTCACCAACAGGGGTCACCATCAATTTCCACACTAGCTGACTGGGTTGTAAATGCATCTCTTTTATTACAGTGCTGATTTCCATCTCATTCCTGCCAACAAAGTGATGTACTGCAAACAGAACATTCCCAGTGAGCAGACTTCCTTCTACTGTTTACATACTAAACTTGCAAGCTATGCCATTGGCCTACTCCTAACATAAATACAAAACGACTCTGTTAAAATAATGTTAAAGGTCAAAATAGCGTATTCAAAAAGTAGCTTCCCTTTAAGATAAGCAACTTATGACTACTGCCTACTGATTTCTAACTCCCTCCAGTTTGCCACTCACCTTTTAAGATATAGAAGTCTAAGTCAAGTCATTGGGCTTTCATGATGGCTTGCATATCGCAAGGTTCTTGCATCACATCTGGGGGTGTGAGCTATGCCAGATACACTTTGAAATGAACCTGCAATGCCATTGACTATGGCTGTGCTGCAACCATGGTGGTGTATTGTGATAGAACAACTTTAATTTGCATTAGGAAATATGCAAGTTTTGACCAATAAAGTGTTTCAAAATGCCTTTTGTCATATTTCCTTGAGTGCTGATGCTTTCTTATATTTTCAGAAACGCTTTCATATCATTTTTAATACAAGGTTTATATGATGTTTTCATATTATTGGCAGCTGGATGTGTATAATTTTAGGCATAACTGAGAAAACAGTGTCTGGGTGTGCCGCATCTTGTTTAAACTGTCAGAACTGTGATCAGAGGGTGCAAAGTGTGTATGTGTGCAGGGAGAGGGCTTGAAATTGACAAAACTTCCCTCTCACTTCTGCTGCTGGGAAGCCTCTTCTCTGTAGAGGTGAAATTCACTGTCCCTTGTCACTTTCACCTCAACACTACTAAAGAAGGTGGCAAGAGGGAAGTCTTGACAATTTCACAGTCCTTGCATTTGCGGCTTTTGCAGGGTGCTCAGAGTTCAACAAGATGCTGTGTTTATCTAATCCAGAGCTTCTGTGAAGAGAAACAACAGCAGACAAGCCAAAAACAATGGGGAACATCAGCTAGGCACTCTATCCTGACATGTTTTAGCCTGGAGGACATGAAGCAATAGATACCAGAGTAAGAACAGAACAAGCAACATGTAGATTATGTGCCTGCAACAGAACCCGTCACTTGGACTGCCCTGGAGGGACAGGCACAGATCTGTGGTTAACTAAAATATGATCATAGAAATCAGACATGAGGAAATATTTGTACAAATGGCATCAACACATGAGAAAATGAACAGAAAAATCCATATGATACTTCACGTGCAATAATTTTGTGTACCAATTTTTTTTCATTTAGAAAATCAATTGTGTTCAGTTAAACTATTTGTGAAAGATTTGTTTTAGTTATTCAACTAGTTTTTTCATTTCCATTGGTTTCAGGGGGAAACACATTTATAGCTGTAAGTTTTTCCCTATCCAATTGTAATGAAATTCTCCAAGATGATACCAGTCATCCAAGAGATTGTTCCAACCAAACTTCAAACAGATAGGAAAGTGTCCCTGCTTTACATGCAATTAAATTTCTCATTCGAAGAAATCGTTACAGGGAAGTGTTTGACAAACCAAGAAAGCGAGTAGCATGGCAAAGTGGTCATAGAACAGACTAGGTGTTACACCAGGGTTGTTGGTTTGTTCAGTCGCACAGTCGAGTCTGACTCTTCGCGACCCCATGGACCAGTTTACGCCAGGCCCTCCTGTCTTCTGCTGTCCTCTGAAGTTTGCTCAATTTCATGTTCATTGCATTAATGACAATGTCTAACCATCTCATCCTTTGCCGTCCCCTTCTTCTTTGACCTTCAGTCTTTCCCAGAATCAGGGTCTTCTCCAGTGAGTGCTCCCTTCTCATTTGGTGGCCAAAGTATTTGAGCTTCAACTTCAGGATCTGGCCTTCCAGGGAACAGTCAGGGTTGATTTCTTTTAGGATTGACTGATTTGATCTCCTTGCAGTCCAAGGGACTCTCAAGAGTCTTCCCAGCACCATAGTTCAAAAGAATCTATTCTTTAGCGCTTGGCCTTCCTTATAGTCCAACTCTTGCAGCCATACATTACTACTGGGAATACCATTGCTTTGACCATGCGGACTTTTGTTGGCAGGGTGATGTCTCTGCTTTTTATCATGCTGTTTAGGTTTGCCATTGCTTTTCTCCCAAGGAGCAGGCATCTTTTAATTTCATGGCTGTAGTCACCACCTGCAGAGATCTGGGATCCCAGGAACGTGAAGTCTGTCACTACTTCTATGACTTCCCCTTCTATTTGCCAAGGAGTGATGGGGCCGGATGCCATGATCTTAGTTTTTTTGATTTTGAGCTTCAAGCCCACTTTTGCGTTCTCTTCTTTCATCTTGAGCAAGAGGCTCTTTAGGTACTCTTCACTTTCTGCTATCAGAGAGGTATCGTCTGCATATCTGAGGTTATTGATCTTTTCCCCAGCAATCTTAACTCCAGCTTGTGATTCATCCAGGCCAGCATTTCTCATGATGTACTCTGTATATAAATTAAATAAGCAAGGTGACAATATACATCCTTGTCATACTCCTTTTCCTATGCTAAACTAATCGGTTGTTCCATATCCAGTTCTAACCGTTGCTTCCTGATCCTTATACAGGTTTCTCAGGAGACATGTGAGGTTGTCTGGTACATCCATCTCTTTAAGAACCTGTCATAGTTTATTGTGATCCACACAATCAAAGGCTTTAGCATAGTCAATGAAGCAGAAGTAGATATTTTTCTGGTACTCTCTTGCTTTCTCCATAATCCAGCAAATGTTAGCAATTTGATCTCTAGTTCCTCTACCTCTTCGAAACCCAGCTTGTACTTCTGGCAGTTCTCTATCCACGTACTGTTGGAGCCTAGCTTGTAGGATCTTGAGCATGACCTTGCTAGTGTGTGAAATGAGTGCAATTGTGTGATAGTTTGAACATTCCATGGCATTGCCCTTCTTTGGGATTGGAATGTATACTGACCTTTTCCAATCCTGTGGCCACTGTTGTGTTTTCCAAATTTGCTGGCAAATTGAGTGCAACACTTTAACAGCATCTTCTTTTAAGACTTTGAATAGCTCAGCTGGGATACCATCACCTCTACTAGCTTTGTTGTTAATAATGCTTTCTAAGGCCCATTTAACTTCGCATTCCAGGATGTCTGACTCGAGGTCAGTGGTTATACTGTCATGGTTACACCAGGATACCAAGGAGTTAAGCTGGTGCAGCCCAAAGGTAAACCAATGCAGCAGCCAGCTGCCAGAGATATGACAACATGCTACAACTTACTACAACAGCACATGGGTAAGTAGTAAAAGTTAGTTTGTTCCCTACACTTCTCCAGCTCAGGAATGCCCTCCAGAACTGGCGCAAAGTTGAGGCCAGCAAAACCACAGCATAGGCTCAGGTGCCATGCAACATAAAAGGTGGGGGATAGGGTGAATGACTGGAGTTGGGGTGGCTGGCAGCTGCCCCACTGGGTTCTGTGATACTGCTAGCCAGACACTCAGGGGACCTATTGCCTTGCAGGACTGGAGCCCTATGAAGCAGCACCATGGGTGAAGTGGAATTCCCAACCCGTCATCAAATTTCATTACTATTTCCTTGCCACTGTTCTATCAAGTCTGGAGTGGTCTATAGTTGTGTCTCCATTTTGTATTAGGTAGATGAGACTTGCTCCCTGCCCCCTCATGCCATACCACTCTTCTCCATCCTTCTGCAATTTCCCCATAGGGCTTTCTGGAATGATCTCTTCACACATCTGAGGAGGTGAGCTCTGAGGCAGAGAAGCTCATGCTGGGATCAGTGTTATTAGTCTTCACAGGGCCACTCAACCTGTTTTGTTTAGCTGCAAGTAAAACAAAAGTCCAGGGCCAAAGTTAGATTTTTTCCCAGTCAGTATGAACATTCATGGGTCACAGCTAGGGTTGCTAAATCCAGGTTGGGAAATTCCTGGATATTTGGGGATGGGGCCTGGGGAGTACAGGGACCTCAGTGAGGTACAATGCCACAGAGCTCACCCTCCAAAACATCAGTTTTCTCCAGGGGAACTGATTTCCATAGTCTGGAGATGAGCTGTAATTCCAGGCGGTCCCCAGGTCCCACCTGGAGGCTGGCATCCCTGGTCACAGCTCACTGAGACAGATGGAAGGCTGTCCTGCCCCTGAAGTGCAAAACAGTAATCACTTGAGCTTATGGGAGTGCTACTCCTAGTGACTAATCAGTAAAAGCTTGTTTATGCTCAAAAGTATTAAAGAAAATTGAAACTACTCCCTAAATTAATGTGCCTCAGCCAGGCTTCTCTTCTGTCTATCAGGAGTCCTGTGCTGCTGATTTGTTCCTGGAAACCAATCTTTAAATAATAAGTCTTCTTTGCGGTTAATATACAATTCCTGCTTCAGTGATCTCCATACTCTACTTGTGCACCACAAAACTCACAGCAGTGAACCCAAAGCCTATACACACACTACCTTTATAACACCTGGTAACTGAGGGGAAGGCCTATATACTTGCTACCTTTATAACACCTGGTAAGTGAGGAGGCTGTGTGGGTCCCTTCAGCTGATAGATATAGCCTGTCACACTCACCTCTTCAGATACGTTGCAGACTGACAGGGATACCGTTCTTGCAGTCCCTCTGTAGCAAGTGAATACAAGCTCATATACACAGAGACAAGCCCTTGGATTTTCCAAGGGCAATTTGATTGTTAGCCAGAGAACCATCGCCTAGAGCTAGGCAGAAGATCTGCTAGGAGTGTGAGACAGATCTGTCCTGTTCTCGGAAGTCTCCACTCCCTCCTTTTATGTTTATTATTGTAATTCTTTTGTATTGTAAGCTGCTTTCATTCCCAACTTAAGAGAAAAGTGGGATACAATCAAATAAAACAAATAAACCATACTGATTGGATACCATACCCATAAGTTACATTTTTGGTTGAGTCACACTTTGCTCTCTTGACCCCTTTCGGACTTCCAAAAATTCTCGTTGAGAAACCTAGGCTCCATAAGAATGGGCATTCTGAATTAGTCCAAAGATTACCAGTGTTTATTATATTTTTGTTTGTAATTTGAATAAGTTATAACAACTATATCAATGGATGAGGCTTTCTGAATCAGGTGGTGATTAGTTCATAGCTAAATATGCATGCCTAATAGATGGGTTACTCTGTGAAGCCATCATTTAACTGTCTCCTTTGTTGAACGTTGGAACATTTTGTGATGTGTTTCACTAAGGCCATGAAAGGTTGGTGGGGGGGGACAATTTTCTCGTTGTTTCTGTTCCCCAAATGAAAAAGAAAAGCATGTAAAACTTATCCCTGCCAATCTGAGGAGCCTAAGGGCAGATTAATTTACTATGGCATGCTATAACAAAAATATTGTACCTCCCATTTCAGTGTTGTTGTTGTTTTTGACAGGCTGTCAATGAGTTAAGCCTAAGGAGTCAACACAATCTGCACAGGAGAGTGTTCTTACTCCATTTAAAATTTTAAGCTTGCTATATAAATTTGCCAAGCATCATCTTTTTAAAAAAATGAGGAAGAAACTATCCATATCTGAGTGTTATACCTACGAGAATTCATTGTGTATGGCTATTCTACATTTCTTCTAAACGAACATATGGCTCAGGTGTTATTATGTTGACTCCAATCAAAGAAAACTAAAGAAAAGCCCTGACTATTAAAAAATGCATGAGAATACTTTCTGCATCTGTATTTTCACATCAGCTATTGTTCTAGGGCTGTGGAACATGTGCCCTGTCGAGCCAAATATAGCCCCTTAGTCAAGTCCTGTTTTGCATCACAGACAGGCAGCAAAATAATTTTAGTAACAGTGCAAGCCTGCAGAATGATGGTGGGCTCCCATACAGACTTGAAGCATGAGTTCAGCATTGTTCTGATCTGGGGATATCATGAACTCAGTTCTGTTTAGTCATGCACTGGCTTCACATAATAGGCATCATGTGCCTGAAGACTGAATTTATCATCTGAGGCTTGTCTTTGTGGCCACCAATTCCAGAGGTGCAGCAGGTAGCCATGAAAGAGAGGGCCTTTCTCCACCTATGGGAGGCCCTTTCCACCACCACCCTCCATGCCTGGTACCATCTTTTAATGTCTTTTGGTTCCATTTTTTAAAAATTTCAGCAAGCTTTTAATCAATTGATGCATTCGTTAGTTTCTCCTTAACTTGCTATTTCCCCCCATGTTGCCCCATGGTTCTACTTGGCTGCTGTTTGCTTGAAGATACTACTGGTTGATTCATTTGATTTTTATAGTTTTCCCCAGTTACCCTATGGTTTTTGACAGGGTTGTGGGGGGGTACAGGGTTGCCCCCTGCAGGGGGTGGGGGTAGAGTTGGCAGCTCCAGGTTGGTGTACTCCTGGAGATTTGGGGGTGGAGCCTAGGGGGGACAGGGACCTCGGAGGGGGGGTTTACAATGTCATAGAGTCCACTCTACAAAGCATCCATTTTCTCCAGGGGCACTGTAGGCTGGAGATGGCCTGTCCCACCTGGAGAGTGAAGAGTGGCATCCCTAGTTTTAGATTTTATTATTATGTAATGATGGAATTGTTTTCTAATGTTGAATTGGTTTATTATCCTGTGAATTGCCTCAGGCACCTTTTTTGTGGTAAGGCAGTATGCAAATGTTTTAAATAAATCAATCATGGTGTTTTGAAGACATTCTGTGGCAGCAGAATGAAGAGACCCTTACAGCTGGGCAAACCTATAGCTCTCTGCTAACTGCAGCAGATACGGAACTTAAGAACAGACTTGAAATGCCTTTGTGCCTTAGATTGGGAAGCATTCTTTGAAGGCAGTTTTCAGCTGATATGGAAGAGTGTGAGGAGAATTAGTTTCTTAAGTATGTAGCACTGCTGGGCTTCTTTGTTCCTCAACATATGCTTTATATTCAATCACAGAACAAGTTAGTAACATTAGCAGGAATTAAAGAGGTATAAAATCCTCAAACTGACTGTTGAGTAACCTTTTCTGTTCTTTTTCACAAGGCAGATAGGAAATACTGAGAGATATCCAATTTGACTGTAAAAAATAACAACCTAATAACAATAATAGCCTTTGGTCTGTCTTGCTATGCCAGCGTGCAATTATGCAAAGCACCACTATTCCAACCCAGTGTCATAAAACACCACAGTGCAAACCATTGCAAAGCTGAAGTAAGGAGCATGCATGCTGGCACAAATGTTTTAGAATTGGGATATATTTAGGAAGATGAATTTATTTCATATTGTTTTGTTTTTTGTCTTTGAGTTGACATCTGTTTTTAATTCTGATTCAGCACTAACATGGTTTTTAATTATAAAAAGAGATGTTATTATTAGCAATGACTGTATTTCAGAGTTGTAAGTTCAGAAATGAACTTCCCTATTTCCTAATTCCTGGGCCTTTCTTGAGCCAATCTCAGATTCCCTCCAAGATTTGGGCTTGGCTTCTAATGACACCAGCCTCGGAAACAGATCTTGCTGTTCCTTCAGCTGTCCCCTTCCCTTGTGCATTAGTACTGACCAGGCAGCACTGTGAGCAGTAATGAGGATGGCTGGACCCAAGGCCACCATTATGTTACATCATCTCAGCTGCTGGAACACTTTGGATCCAAAACTCTGTCAACACCAAGGGGGGTGGCTGGCACAAGGCCTTTGTTGTGCCTAAAAGTACTGCTGCAACATCCTGGGCACCAGGACACTGGAGGAATGGAGTTCTCCCAATGCTCCTGAATCTTTTCTGATGAAATCAGGAATAGGGTTTGTAATGCATGTTATTTCCTTTTCTTGCATTATGATTATTAGCTGGGCCCATCACAAGTACTACCTGTTATGAAAAGTTTGTGAAATATATTTGGCTGTTTTGTTTCTTTTTTGCTGTCAAGTCACAGCCAGCTTACAGCAACCCCGTATGGTTTTCAAAGCAAGAAACATTCAGAGGTGGTTCACCATTGCCTACCTCTGCACAGTGACCTTGAATTCCACGATGGTCTCCCATCCAAATGTTAACTGGGCCCAACCCTGCTTAGCTTCACTTGATCTGATGAGATCAGGCTAGTCTGGGCTATCCAGGTTAGGGCACATTTGTTATGTAGAGGAGATAATATCTGGTATGTAAAGAACATAAGAAAACATGCCTAAAACCACTTAATGAGGAAGCACATTTTAGGGAGACCAGATATCACTTTTGCGCAATAAGTTCACAATTCAGTAGAACCTATTTAGAACTAATCTCATCTAAATGGACAGGCAATCAGTTCAATTCTTTCCATCTACAAGAAGAAAATGAGTTGTTGTAGAAGGAAAAGGGAGCATGGCTTAAAAATTAATTGGGTTCAATAGCATGTTCTTTAACAGGAAAAATATGGCCATAATTCATAGTTAGTAAGGAATGGCATAGGTTACTCTATTAATCACTTTGGTAATAACACTGTTCAAGATGACCTTTATTTATTCAGATAGTGTAACCCCCACTTCTGTGAGTACTCAACTGCAATTTAGCATTAATTAATGGGTATTTTCCATAACGCTTTTATAAGAAACCATAAATACATAGGTAAGACTTGCCAGCCTCCTCATCTCCTGTTGCCCAATGCTGCTGCTTTGGCTAGTGAGAAGAAATATTTTTTACATGACCATCACCATCAGCAGTCATGTGATGTCACTTCTGGGGGGAAAACCCAGAACTGACATCAATCCTCTCTAGAAATCAATGGAAACACTATGGTTTAGCTTGTCCGGCGATTCCTACAGAAACATGATTATACAGTCAGATGGGTATCCGTATTGGTCTAAAGCAACAGAACAAAGTTTAAATCTAGTGGTACCTTTAAGACCAACAAAGTTTTATTCCAGTTATAAGCTTCTGTGTGCACCAAACTTCATATCTCAAGAAGTGTGCATGCACATGAAAACTTATACCCAGAATAAAACTGTTGGTCTTAAAGGTACCACTGGACTCAAACTTCGTTATGATTATAGAGTGACTTTCCCCTTGATAGCTGGAGTGCCATATTGTAGATCTATGAGTTCTTCTAAGACTTGTTTGCGTATCTGCTTGTGATACCTATTGCACTTGTAAAATGGAGAAGGGAAGCACTAGCAGCTAAACTACATTTTTGCACCTAGTTAATTTCCATGTTGTTATTTATATTTTGGTCTAGTAAATAGCCTATCAACCTGAACTGATAACCCAGGCTAGTCCAATCTTGTCAGATCTTGGAAGTTAAGCAAGGTCAGCCCTGACTAACATTTGGATGGAAGACCTCCAAGGAATACCAGGGTCATGTCATGGAGGCAGGCAATGGCAAACCACCCCTAAATGTCTCTTGCCTTGAAAACCCCATGGGGGTCATCATAAGCTGTGACTTGATGGCACTTTCCAGCACCAAATAGCCTATCTTCTCTGTGCCACATCATCATGGCTATACACATTCACAGGTACCACACAGTGTGTGGAAGTTCTATAACTGGTAATGCTATTCAGCATGAGATCAACAAATCCCTTTCTAAGACACCATTCCCATCCAATGAATTCCAGTGATTGGGATTATGAAAACCTGGTAAACATATTCTCCCATTTAGTTATGCTCCTCATTATATAATTATGGGCCTATCCTGGATGCTCCTTTCTAATTTTTTTCCAGACAGGAATATGTGCTGGTTCCTTGACTGTAGAATGTGAGTAATCATTTGTTCATCTGCCTTGGTACTAAATCCTACTCTTTCTTCAGGTTCTTTTGGAATCTCTGTAGCTTCTTTAACACCTCTTACAACTGAAATATTTATTTGTAATTAACACTTAATGCAAAGTGAAACCTCTGTTTTTACATTCCTTAGGGAATAATCCTGAGCAGGTCTACAGAAGCAAGTTCCATGTTGTTTAGTAGGGCTTACTCCCAGGAATGTGTCATTAGCATGGCACTGCTGGCTGTTCACACACAGAGTAGCATTATTGGCATTGATCAGATTCCAGACCACCATGACTCTTTACTCTATGAAATAGGCTCCCTGAAGAGATCAAGGGTGCCTCTTCGTTGAGATCTTTAGGAGACTCTGGAGAAGGGGAGCTTCCGGGCTGTGATGCTATGAGGCGGTTGGAGCTCAGTCTCATTCCTGAGCCCCACCGGCTGTTCATTGCTTTTATTGGAACTCTGGGTCTTCCTGAGTTTCACCAGACCTCCCGTAGAGAGTGCTGGAGCAGGAGACTTGATCTGAGACCCCCGCAAGTGGCAGTGAGTAGGTAGGAGCCGGATTGTCTCAAAGCAAGAGCGTGAATTAGCACAGTCACGGTCCCCATGACTGCTTAGTGGTGAATGCCCGGCTAAGAGAGCATCATACCTCATCTCCAACATTGATGAAGAAACAGTGAGTACATTTACAAAGCAACATCAAAAAGCAAAAGACCCCTTGATTAAACCCCCTTTGCATCCATGACAAAAAGGAAGGGGGAGGAGAAACTCCTATCCCTCTCACCTTCGTGTAATTGGCTAGCAAAAGCACCGGATATAAAGCTTTTAAAAGAACTATAAGGGGGAAAAGAAAAGGGGCATAAATAATCTTATCTGATCGTTCTACCACTCATATTGGAATTACAAATTAGCCAAATCGCTGGCTTTTATCAACAAGAAGAAAAAAACAGGCATTTTAAAAGGAACTTCCTTATATGGTAATAGACTTCCTGTAACGTCAGCCCTGCTTCTGAAGTTTTCTGGGCTCAGAAGACATTGGTTAAAAGCAATCACCTGGCTCTCTACTGAAAGACTCGCAGTTGTTATTATGTCTGCTACAACAGCTTATCTGGCAATGCGGTTTATCTGTTAGATAGTTGACGGACTGAACTGCTTATACTTTCTTTGGTTGTGGGGTTACAGAAATTGTTTTTAAAATAGATTTCCAAGTGGGAAGTGTATTAAAAGCTCCAAACACAGATTATATTGCAGGTGCTGAGTTGACTCAACTTTCATGGGATGCTCTTAAATACAAGATTTGGGACTCGATTAAACTAGCAATCAAAGAAACATGTGCTGAACTATATGACATACGCTCAACTGCTCTATTGAAATCTACAAGCAATTCAGATAAACTGCAGGAGCAGGAGCAAGCTTTAAGAGGTACTGATCAAACTGCAAGCAAGAGGACCTTTCTTCAGCTGACTGGAAGATACCTTACAAGAAGATACACACACCAAAAAAGCAAACTATAACTCGTATGGAATTCATGGAACTGTGTTTTATAGAATCCAAGAAACAGTTGTATGTAGGAGCAATTAAACGCTTTATTCAAGAGCCAACTCAGGAAGAGAAGAAGACAAAAAATATCCAATCAAGCTTTATTTTAAGCTATGTACTGCAACCCTTAAAACAAATGTATGCTGTCCACAAGGGCAAAAGACATAGAGACAAGATCCTTCTGAAGAGAAGATACCAGACAAAGAAAAAATATTTTTGTATAAAATTATCATTAGGGAAATTCACCCTCACTCCATATAAGAATGCCTTAGGGAATTTTTAACAAAGTGTAACTAAACAGAATGGCTTGTTTTGATAAGAAATCAACTGAGAGAGGTGAAAATGTAAGGAAAAAATGTTAAGCTTTATGTTTAATAATACTAATAAGAAATTTACCCTCTTTATATATATATATATATATATATATATATATATATATATATATATATATATATATATATATATATATATATATATGAGTGCCTTAGGGAGTTTTTATTAAAGTGTAACCAAACAGAATGGCTTGTTTTGATGAGAAATCAATTGAGAGCAGTGAAATTGTAAAGACAGGTGAAAATGTAAGGATTTTTAGTAAAACAGTAAATAAAATAGATTTGACAGTGAATCACAAAGAAGGAGCATCTATTTTTATGTGTTTTAAATAAGGCAATAATTCAGAAGAAAAATTGATAGATTTGTTTTATAGGGAAACTTGAACTTATAAGGGAAAACAGGAGGGGAATGACTTTATTAAAGATAAGAACTGATTAAGAAAATCTGGAATTTTATAGTAAGAGCCTTTGAATATATATTAACAAAATATATTAATATTAGAGTGTTTAGATAATTTTAAATGAAAGCATTTATGTATTCTTGATATTTGTAGTCGTAACTATTATAATGTTATGAGATAAATTTTCTGTTGTAAGACAAGTAGGAGAGACTTACTCAGAATGTACCACTAGATATTACTCTCATTTTATTTCTATTTCTGGAAAACTAATAAAAACCTATTATTAAAAAAGAGAGAGAGAGATCTTTAGGAGACTCTGGAAGTCCTGTTTGTTTGCCAGTGCTTTTGATGGGCTATAAACAGCAGACATCTGGGGAGGGGGAGTATTGGGGATTTGTTATTTTATTTTGGTTTTAACTTGTAAACCACCTCAAAGCAAGAGGAAAGGTGAGGAAATATTTTAATAAATACATACTGTTTATTAGTCAAAATTTCAGATTCAGTCTTCTCTACAATGTAATAACTGAAATGTTTAAGAAGAATAACGATTCTGTTTCATCAGGTTTGTCACCAAGACTTTCTCACAAAACATATTTTATTGTACATTTAGAAAATAATTTACAGGAAACAATGATAGTTTCTTCCTGAGTTTATGGAAATTTATTCTTTCATTAGAATCTGAGCCTACACTTTTTGCTAACAAACGTTTCAATATTCCCCCTTCTGTCTTCATGCCCTTTACATTAATTATATATTTCTGTTTTATTATTTAGATTGTAAGTTTTCTATTCCAATTTCAGGGGGGGGATAAAAGAAGAAAAGAAAGAAAATTCTACTACAAAACACTTTTCAACTGCTTACTCTTCTCTAGGTTTTCTAAGTTTACTTTTAATTCTTCTTGTCTGTCCTTAAGTATACCCTGTACTATCATTTTATGTTCTTTTGGCTGCTAATTCTAAACTGATGTAAAATTACAAAAATATAAACACACTGTCATTTAACAAATCCATTACATTTAATTTTCAAACCTATTATACACTTCCATGCAAAGCTTTACTTTTATATCATCCAGGGCTGAAAAAGCTTGTTCCATATCGAAGTTACTTTGCTTCTTTCCAGTTCAAGGATCCATCTGACTACTTTGTAGTCTTAATTTGCTCCCTGTATTTTCATACACTGTAGTTATCAGCCTGTGAGAAGTAAATCAACTAGTTGTGCAGTCTATTAATTACACGACTCACTGTTGTTTAGCATCTGGAACACAACTGAAATAGTCATCACAGTTCAGACCCACCCAAAGGAAAAAGAAAACAGAGCAACAAATTACTAGTCTTGAGTCTTTGGAAATGAGTAGCAAATCATTTGGAAAATTGCAATGAGACTTTGGCAAGCTGCCCCTTCTGAGAAACATTTCTTTCAATTTCCAGAGGTTTTTTTTACAAGTACAGATGGGTTTTACAGTGTCCACCTCATCAACTTTCAAAATTAGTCTTTGGGGACAGCCAGAGTTTGAAGTTTAAAGAAATTTCCAAGGTTCAAGCTTGCCTGGCAGGTTCTCTGACACCACAATCCAAACCCCTAACCTTAGATGCATGCAGGATGTCTGTAGTTATTCAATGAGAAGGAATCAGTCTCTCAGATTGCTTGTTTCTCCAGCAGGTACCAAACTCAGATAATACATAAGACTGGAAAGCAATTTTTGAACCCAAGACTCCAAAATCATGACAGTTGACCCTTGATTGATTTTTAACCATTATAACTGGAAAAGGTGAGACTCTTACATTTTTCTTCACTAGAAACAGAGCTCCAGCCATGAACTGTGGCATCATTTGTGCCTGGGTGAGGGGGGGGCAACAAGGGTTACTTTGGGCAATTGGGCCCAGCACTTCCTGTCAGCCAGTCAGCTCTCAAGCAGTTTCCTACAGCCCACTCCAGAGGTCAGTCCACGATGGGGTGGGTGGGTGGGGCACACAGGCCCGAGGACTGCAAGCTTCTCTCTGGTATGCAGTTGAGAGGAGCAGGCTGAAAAAGTGCTTGGCATTCAGTGAAAGAAATACCACTATTAAAGAGAGTATATAAGGGCCAAACTAGATGTGACAGCATCTTCATGTCTTCCATGGGGTTGCCACCACCATTTTAAAGTGATTTGAAAATGCTGCAAGGGCCCAATCCAGGTCCACAGTGTGGTGGGAGCCCCCCCCACCACAGCTGTTTCAGCACTTAAGCAGGTGTAGGAGAGGGGAACAATAATGCCACAGGCTGATGTGCTGCTGCACAGCATTTTTAAAGTGTCGTTAGTGTCCTAGTGGTGGACACAAAGATGTCATGCCTTCTAGTTTGGCCCAAAATGTCTAACAGCGCAATTTAAACAGAGTTACATCCTTCTAAGCCAGTTGACTGTGAAGCCTTAGAAGGGATTTCACCTATCATATCTAGGCATTTTTAAGCAAAATAGAAATCTGCAAGGGAAGTCAAAATCCAGCTAGTTGTCAATACAACCCTTCCCAGGGAGCAATAATGTACTGTAATGTAATAATGTCAAGGCTGTTTTACTGTGCAGCATCCATTAAGCTTTCCAAGGGATTTGTTTTGTCTTTCATCAGCATTGTTTATTTTCAACCCTTTGGTGAATTTCTGTCCCAGACATGGTGTACATACTGGACAGGCTATTTTCTAGCAGCACCTTAAAGACTAACAAAATAAGTGGCAGGGTATGAGCTTTTGTGAGTCACTGCTCACTAACAAAATACATTAGTGAGAAAGGCAGCTTTCGTGACACATGTCTGAAGAAGTGAGCAGGGACTCATGAAAGCTCATCCCCTGCCACATATTTTGTTGGTCTTTAAGGTACTACTGGGCTCTTGCTCTTTTCTACCACTGCAGACAGACTAACACGGCTACCCATTTTAGGCTCTTCTCTGTAATAGTTAAATTTAAGTTTAGTGCTTCTGCCTTCCAGTATACTAATGTCCTTTAAAAAAAATCTTTATTTAAAATAACAGGGGAAAAGAACAAAGGGAAAGAATAAAGGGGGGGAAATAAAATCTAGCAATGGAGTAAGATTTTTTTTAATTTAAAAAGAGGGGGAAAACATAAATACAAGACAAAATTATAATAGTCGTGGCAAATCTACACATAAGTTTCTATCCATGATGTCCAAAATGTCTAAAATTAGGTCCATATGCAATTGCTGTCTATTTGTCGTGTGTTCAGATGTTAATAGAGTTCTAAGGTCCCCTCAATCCATTGATTTACCTGAGATGAGCTTTCCCTGTAATATCCTAAGCCACATTCTTGCTACAGGTGCTTACAAATAAATGACTCTGTATGTATCAGGGTGACCAGTCTATGTGAGGCTGTGTTAATATTAATGCAAATTGCTGGTGTAGAAACAAGTATAGTGACATCGGAATTCCGATCTAGTACTTCTTGCTTGTCAGTACTGAAATTAGTAGCCATTCAGAATTAGCAGAACATGCTTTCAAGGACTGAGTTTGGGACTCAGATTCAAAGGATAGCCATGCTGGTCTGCAGTAGAACAACTTGATCTGAGTCTGGTAGAGACCAAGAACAGTTTGGGGGTATAAGCTGTTGTGAATTAAAGCTCTCTGACAAAGGGAGCTCTGACTCTTGAAAGTTTATATCCTAAAAATCTTGTTGGTCTCTAAGGCGCTACTGGACTTGGATCTAGCTGTAGGACTCAGGTGGCAGCCATCAGTGAAGGGTTTAGCAAAATACTTTTAATTTGAAGAGCAAAAGAAAAGAAAATGCTCAACTCTATTGAACATATGGTTTGGGGATGAACTATATTAGTAATATGCTAGTGTTTATAGGACATTGATGGGCCATAAGAGCTGTAGTGATTGTACTTTTGTGCTTAATTCCAAAATTCCTTTGTAGGCTTATTTACTCTTTTTCTGCAGCAAGTGCTAGTTGTTACAAAGCCCTTCATGAATACATTATGGAAAGTAGAGCAGAGTTCTTCACTTGTTAGCCAAGTGCATGCCTGCTGGGACTTTATACTGGGAAATAGTGGGTTTTTTAAAGCTAGAGCACACTAGAAACGTGGTTTAAAAACATAAGCATCTGGCACAAAAGCTAATTTTCATTAAAATGCCCCATGGTTTTGTACAATACATATTGCTTTGCAATGCAGAACGTATTTATCATGAGTTTTGTACAAATATGTTTATTTTCTCACTGCATTTCACCTTCTGTAGCCTTGAATTTTTTTAACAAGTCTATTCTTTTCATGAGAATTCATTAGACTTGTGCATGGGAGTTTCTCTCATTTCTTCCATTTTTTCCCATTAATTCCCCAAGGAAATGTTTTGTTATTGGGTTGTTTTGTATGGTTTTGTTTCTTTATTGTCTCATTCATTATTGTTGTTTCATTTTCATAGTGCTGTGTTGTTATTAGCTTCAGTGGACTCCTCCCTCTGTTCTTGGAGAACTAATAGGAAAAATTCCCAACAGTGAGAACTAATAGGAAAGATTCCCAACAGTAACACAGGCTCAATCTGCATCTAGCATTTGCTCTGCTGTTTTACCAAACCCAGGTTGGAATAGAAATTCCCCTCTGCATTGCATGCCCCTTTCACTTTGATAGGGCCACAGACAGCACTGCAGCCACTGAGTTTGAAGAACAGTAGCACAATGAAGAGAGAGACTGACGAGGCAAGGGCATTTGCTGGAAGATGGAGGGTCAGGCATCTGGGCAGCCGGGCAGCCAGACCTTAAAAGAGATTTGCTTGGATGGGGCGCAAGGGTTGGAGAACAGCAGGCAAGCAGGAGAGTACAGACTGAAGACTAACATTTGACACTGTGGGGCAGGGATTAGGAGAAGAGAGGATGGAAAAGTCCCACCCCAAATTGTTCAGGACTTGAATACCTCATGTGTGTATGTAACCTTAGCCGGTAATCAAAACAGCCCAGAGTCTTTCTTTTACCTCCCCTTAAGGAGCACTGTGGTGGCTTAAATGTTAAGACCCTGAGCTGCAGACCGATAAGTCTGTAGTTTGGCAGTTTGAGACCCTAGTGCTGTGGGAGGGGTGAGTTCCCCTCTCTGGCACCAGCTCCTGCCAACCTAGCAGTTCAAAAGCAAGGAATTGCAAGTAGAGAAATAGGTACCACTTCAGTGGGAAGGTAACAGCATTCTGTGCACTCAGCATTTAGTCATGCCGACCACATGACCCCAGAAACATCTTCGGACAGTGTTGGTTCTTTGGCTTGGATACGGAGATGAGCAGCGCCCCCTAGAGTTGGATATGACTAGCTTTCGAGCAAGGGAAACCTTTTTAAGGAGCACTGTGCTCTCTCTATGTCCCTATTAGAAAAATACTGGCTGCCTTGCAAAAGTGAAAGCAATAGAGGGCAGAGACTGCAGTAACAAAAGAAACCACAGCAAACAAAAATCAAGGCACAGTGAATTCTGTTGTGGTGGGATAATTTGTAGGATTAGTGACCCTGTTTAGATAATTTTAAGGGGTGGAGATATTTGGGGTTTTGTTATCTTTTGTATGTTCTAAATTTGAATCTGCAAACTGTCATGAGCCATGGGAAAAGGTAGTGTGTGTTTTAATTAATAAATGGATTTATAGGATGAGGCAGTTCTATCCATGATACCAGTTTTAAAGCAGATGTTGCCACAGATGGTGGAACAAATTTATGATTTAATATACAAAGAACTGTTAGTTTAGCCAAAAAAAATGTGAGTATGGTTCCCCCACTGTGCATCTTGTGAGGTTAAAATTTCTCTCTCCAATCAATTGGAGTTTCATAATGCGGAATTAGGCAATATCAGATACAAAATGGAAAGCCATGCAATAAGCTATAGTGAGTCTGAACTGAATGGAAGGATTTATTAAATCTTCACTAGCATGTTAGACCTGTGAAAACAGTGAAGCATAAGAAGGAATAATAATTGCTTTGTTATGAAAATACAAATAATGAAACTAGTACTGATATTGAACAGAAAAAGCACTGGATATGGGCTGCTGTCCAGAGGTGTACCTTTGCAACTCCATCTTTTCACCACATGGACTGGTGAGGCCAACAGCAAACACAGTGGGGGGAAAAAACTTGCATGAGAGTGTTTGGACCAGTCAGTTACATTCCACTACTGTTAGGACTGATTAACTTAACAGAAGGCAGCCTCCTATCCCCAAGGTACATAGGCCAGAAGTTGTTAAGTATGTTACAATTTGTTAATACAGTTACGGCCTTTAAACTCAGACCTGGTGTGCTACATTGTCCTTCCAAGGGACTGGTGTGATTACTTTTCAGTTCAAGCAACAAAATGAGCAATGGTACTTTAAATATGGATGGAAAAGACATTATTGTGCAGTATTTTAACAATGGGTGTTATAAATCTTTGCTAGTGAACTGACCATAAATAACTGATTAATTTTCCTTTGGCAGCTTCATGTACTGGGAGTTCATATGGCTGTAAATAATGAGAATTAAAAGGCTTAAGAAAATCTATTGTTTGGGTTTTTAATTTGAAGTAGGTCATTTCCTCATCATTACATAGAAATATGACAGAGCAAACAACTTCATACTCAAAAGGATTTGTTTGCTGAAAATGTGTTTATTTTCAAGCAATATATCAGCCCTGTTTATTCTGTACTTGTATCTGTACACAGCAAAGTAATAAATAAATCTACCACTTTCTGAATTAAAGGTACTCATAAAATCACTTCACAGAAATTAGCAATTCTTTACATACTTGAGCATGTGAGGAGTGCCTTTTTACATAATTAAATGATCATACTGGATTCACTTTTATATTCATTCCGGGATGAAGAGACACGCATATCCTTTAGAATGCAGATCAGTGATTCCAAGGTTTTGTCTGCAGAACAATCAGTTTCAGAAAATATTGTTAGGTGTTCCCACTTCCTTTAGTGATAAAAAATGCCACAGGCAGAATTACCAGGCTTAGATTCTTTTGGATGAGAGAACATTTATGGGATTGGATCCAATGCAAATGCAAACTAATGTTTAATTCTCATACATTCAGCTGATGGGTACTTGACTCAGACCCCTTCCCTTTTAGGTTCTAGCCCTTTCAGGTGACATTAAACAGTTTGTCCTCCAGTACTTGTGTTATGTCTGGACATAAGGAGGCATGCTTGGACTTGTCCAGCAGGCCACCTAGATGGAGAGTGGGTAGGCATGTCTGGGCTTGTCTGGGCAGGCCACCTAGTTGGAGCTTGAAGCCCCAGAACAAAAGCAGGCAGGATCCTGGAACCTGGCTGCAGATTGGCCCCTGAGGGCAGCCAGCCAATCTGGAGCCTGGAGGCCATTTGAACTCACCAATTGCATGGGGGCTGGAAGTGGCTTAGTTGTATATAGTTAGGGCAGTTGCCCCATGTAAAGCATTCCTGTTGAGATGCAGTAAACTGCTGCTTGTTGAAATCACTCTGCCTTCACCTCTGCCATGTTAAACCCACTATTTAACAACCTGTGAAAGAGAACTGTCGTTATCTGGGTTGTAAGTCACTGATGATGCACTGAACTCTTTTGAGTTGAGTGCTTTATGTGACCACTAGTGGTGTTCTGTTTTTGTCTCTTTTTGGCCTGTCTTGCAACAGGTTTCTCTGGGTACCATTCTGGCTTTGTTATCTGGACATATTCTACCAGGCACTGAATGACTTTCACCCCACCATCAACCTGACAATAAATCAATTTATGCAAAAAATACATTTTCTGGACACTACTGTAAAATTACACAATGGAAACATAGGTACCATTCTGGGTACCATTCTGGTTTTGTTAATCTGTTTCTTGACTTTATCAGGTAGATACTTTAGTTCCAAAAAGGTTTGTTGTAGATCCCTCAGGTGAGAATCTCTGTCTGCAAGACTGGAGTAGATGCAACTGTAGCGTAGAGCCTGGGAGGTTAGGCCAAGAGCATATGGCTGGCCCATGTTTAACAGAAAACTTCCATGGACAATGGGTATTTGAACCTGAATCTCTCAGATCCTAGTTTGATGCTCAAGCCTAGCCACTACTCCACACTGACATCTTTTATGGATGAATGCTTTATAGAATAAAATGCAATAATGTCACAAAAGGGAACTATAATGGGGTCTGTCATAAATGAAATTGTAGTTTCCCTTTTGGTAATACAAAAACCCTTATTCCTCTTTTGTCAGCTTTCTAACCAGCCTGGTTGAATGAGTAAATACACTCGTACACTTTCTGAAGTGATTCCTGTGACTTGACTCCATGACACCATATAGATAAGACTGTAGTATTTTATTAATAATATTTTAAATTCATAGTTCTGTGAAGAAGCATATTAGAATCATGACCTCTAGTTGCTGATTAATCCATTTGGCTTGTCACCCAGGGAATTTGTAAGGTGAAATGTTACTCAAACTTTCTGAATAAATAACTGTAATTGCAATTAAATTGATTTTTGACCTTGAACTGCTATTATTCAGTTATAATTTACTTCAGGGCAACAGATGACTGGGCTGGAAACTGCATACAAGCTGGTAAAATCATGCTGTAGAAGGGTATGTGGTGGCAAGTGACTTCATTTATTATAAGTTCACTCACATTTGTACACTGTAGTCAGCTTGACATAGGGTTACCAGGTCACCTTGTCGCTCTGGTGAGGGGATTTGGGGGGTATTCCAGGGGTGGGTGGGATGCCCTCAAACCACACCCCCAAGAGCAACCACCTATGGCCACCCCCTCCCTCCCCTCCTGCCAGATTTAAAGGGCTTTAGCTGACTGGCAGGGAGCACCCTTTAAAGGGTCTTTTTGCAAATGGGGTGGGGGCTGTGGCAGGGGAGGCTGATTTTCCAGGGGCAATTTGCTGCTTGGGATTCAGGAACGAATGCTGCTGCCCCACTTGTTGTGAATTTTTGCAGATCTGTATGTCTGGAACCCGCCCTGAGCCTGCTATGTGGGGAGGGCAGGATACCAATCCAATTAAATAAATAAATAAAAATAACTTTTTAAAAACTAGGCCAATGTCCATGATTGTGCTAGAATCTGACATAATAAATATGTTTCTTGAGCTGAAGAGTCTGTTTTTTTCTTTTTTCTTTCTTTTTTCTTTGTTTTTTTGCCACGAACGTGTTGATGTCAGGATACAGGATGATCTTGACAGGCTGGAAAACTGGGCTTTTGGCCACTGTGTGACAGAGTGTTGGACTAGATGGGCCATTGGCCTGATTCAACATTGGCTTCTCTTATGTTCTTATGTTCTTAAATTTAATGAATTTCAATGGGGATAAATGTAAAGTTCTGCATTTAGGTAGGAAAAATCAAATGCATAATTATAGGTTGGGGGAGACTTGTCTTGGCAGTAGTATGTGCAAAAAAGATCTATAGGTCTTAGTAGACCATGCACTGAACATGAGTCAGTACTGTGATGTGCTTGCTAAAACAGCAAATGCGATTTTGGGCTGTATCAACAGATGTATTGTGTCCAGATCACGAGATGTGATGGTACCATTTTACTCTGCTCTAGTTAGACCTCAGCTAGAATATTGTGGCACCACAATTTAAGAAGGATATAGACAAGCTGGAACATGTCCAGAGGAGAGCAACAAAGATGGTGAGGGGTCTGGAGACCAAGTCCTATGAGGAAAGGTTGAAGGAGCTGGGTATGTTTAGCCTGGAGAGGAGACGATTGAGAGGTGATATGATAATCATCTTCAAGTACTTGAAGGGCTGTTATCTAGGTTGGACCAGAACCAATGGGTTGAAATTAAATCAGAAAAGTTTTCAGCTAAACATTAGGAAGAACTTCCTGACAGAGTGGTTCCTCAGTGGAACGGGTTTCTTGGGAAGTGGTGGGCTCTCCTTCTTTGGAGGTTTTCAAACAGAGGCTAGATGGTCATCTGACAGCAATGCAAATTCTATGAATTTAGGCAGTTCATGAGAAGTAGGGCAGCAAGGGTTGCCTCAGTGCTTAGTTTACATGCCCAAGGAAATGCTGATTGCCTCTTTGGGGTCAGGAAGCAATCCTGGAGGGTTTTTTGTCACGTTCTGGGTGTGGAACAGTGGTCACTGCAGGTGTGGAGGGGGAGGTATTTGTGAATTTCCTGCATTGTGCAGAGGGTTGGACTAGATGACCCCGGAGGTCCTTCCAGTTCTATGATTCTAATATTCTATGATTCTATTCCTAGCTTTGATTTAGAAAGAAGTACATTTTCAAACCTCATGGATGCAGAGAAACAAAATGGTGATCTGTCCTAATGCTTCAGAAGAGAAAAGGCACTAAAATACATATTTGATTTGTCTCTTTTTGAAATCTGTTTTCTGACTGAGGTAGTCAGCTCTGCAAAGCTAAGGCCTACAGCAAGCAAATAAATTATGAAAGGGAGAGGCACATTCTTAACACAACCATATCTATTGTGGCATTCTACCCTCAATTCCATCTTCAGGCTCTATGACTAGATTCCTCTCTGACCCTAACCCAACTACATTTAAAAATGTGATTTAGAAATAATCTGAAGTAACTCATGTATTTTTATTATGCTCTCATAGACCCATAATCAATGACATACATTTTCTTCAGTGGTAGCAGTAACACCCAGTGTATCAATTACCAGTTCTCCAAAGTAGATATAAAGATCCAATAAATGAGAGGTGAACTCAAGGGCACAGGTTATCTGCCCTAGGCTCAGTGCTGTTGGGAAGTTGGGAAGTTTTTGTTGTTGCTTCCTTAAATTGCTTTCTCACAGCATCGTGGTCCATATGTACACTTCCCAGGATTGGCCTGGCTTTTCTATGATCTTTCTCAAACCAATAGAAAAAAGTAAGAGTCAAATAGCACCTTAAAGACTAACTATGGCCCCAGCCACACGGAGAATTTGCTGTGCAGAAGGCACGGATGTCAGGCAGATTTTCGGGGTGTGATCACACCATGACATCTGGGAAGCATAGTGCTCCTGTGGCCAACCCATGGCGTCCCACCGAAGATGCAGAGTTAAAAAATACCACGGAAAGTGTACTAGTATCCAGAAAATGCGGGGGAAAGGTGGGCGTCTGATCGCAGGACCACTAGTATCCCGTGGCATCTGGCACCCATCTACGTCCTATTGCAAACTGGATGTTTTTTGTAAGTCTCCATAGGATGCGCACAAATGCCGAATTGCGCATGTGCACAAACGCAACCTGTTGCACTAACTCGCCATGAAGCGATCCTTCATTCCTCAATCATGCGCATGCGGGGATTCCGCTGGGGAAAAAAATTGCCCATCTGATCTGGAAGCGGTGGCTGGTGATCGCCACTTGTGTGATCTGATCTGGAAGCGGTGGCTGGTGATCGCCATGTCATTTCTTTGCCACACTTCAGCATTGCCGTGCGATTGGCAGCTAACAGCCTAAACATGGAGACTTGGGGGACCATGTGTTGGGCTACTACACTTTATTTTGCTCCAGGGCGAACAGCTATGCCTCCCCCCATGTTATCTGGCCCATGTGACCAGGGCAATAATTTGTGGTAGGGTATGAGCTTTTGTGAGTCACTGCTCACTTCTTCAGATACAACTAGACTTTGAGTCCACTTGTCCTATATGTTGGAAAGTGGAGTGATTTCAGATGCCAAATGACATTAACAGGCAAATGACAATAGTAGGTCTGATTGGATTAGGATATACAGAGAGGTAGTAGGCAAGGAGAAATCAGCATTGGCAATGAGATAGGACTCTCAAAAGGAGGGAGGCCCAAAGGAGGGAAGGTGCCCACTGCTGAGGGACAGGGGCAAGGAAACCTGCAATGCGGAAGTGCTATTGTCACTGCCTTTGATCTGCAGCCACACCAGCAATGGAAAAACCACACAAGCCCCTCCCTATGTGGAAACCACCATGATGAATTAAGTTACATTTTGCAGGATCCAATGAAGACCAAACTCCATTGAAATACCTTTTCAAGCTCATGTGGCTCTTCCAGCATGATCTGTTGTGTTCCAGCATGATCTGTTTAGGAGCTTGTCCTTTCCTCACAGGCCTCTTCCAGAATTAAGCATTCATGGGGGAACCCACAAGATGTGACATGTTAGATCTATGATACAGATTTCCAACACAGTCTCTCTCTCAACTAATTAGCAACCTTTGTAGATGCTTTGGGGATCATTGGAGGAGCAACAGAGAAGGAAGCTGTGGCGAACTGTGCTTTAAAAGCTCAAAAGTGCTGTATAAACATGTGATGGACTGTGAAGGGTTAATGCCTCACAGACCCAGAGAGCCTTGAGTGACAGGTTGCTCAACAGATTTCATTGGATAGTGGCAGCTGACTACTGAAGAGAATTCAGTTTAACAGTGACTGAGGACTGGGAAGGTGGCAAGGAGGGGTGGGAGGATCATGGAAGATCCCCATTTGGGCCAAAAAAGGGATAGAGCTTCTAGTTTAGAGAAGTAATTCCCTGACCAAGTGAATAAGGAAATAGCTCTAAAGGGTGGAGTGATCCCTGGTGTGTTTAAAGAAGGATTTTAGTTACTTGGTAGTGTATCCCTGCCTTCTGAAACCTGAACAGTCAGTTAAACTCAAGAACAAATACTGGAGTGTTCAGCAGACACTGAAAATACAGCCTCTCATCTCAAAGATTCTAAGACTTTATGAAAAGCTTAAAACTCTTACTTGCTAGAAACATATTATCTATAGTTCATGAAAATACTAAGTTACCTCCGAGTTATTATTGATTCACCTCAGACATTTTATGACTGATTTCACCTGACCTTTTCCCCTCTATGTTGAATAAAATATTTTGTTTATTTTTGAACTTTCAAAAGCCTCTTGTGTGCCATTTTCAGAAGTATAAGTTAAGGAGGTGATCTTGTCTCTTCCCTCAAGTCCCTGGGCTGAGCCAGCATCAAAATATAGAAAATAAATTAAAGAGGCTGCTCAGCAGGAAGGAAGGGAAAACAGAGGGAAAATCCTTTGCTCAAGGGAGGGAAGAGGGTGAGATCACCATAGAAGCATTTAACCCTCCCCCCCAATAATGTTTTCTTCATGTCTTGTTGATACATCAGACTAATGGCAGCTGTTTTGGAGGGGTGATTTGTATTAGAAAATATCTCTTCTATAGCACCACTTCCTACATAGGACTGCTACTTAGTTGTCAGGTCCAGTTTGGGTTCCTTTCTTCCTTATATTTACAAATAGAATGCTAGCTTGTGGCTTTTTGAATTTAATAGGTACATTTTTTTTGCTTAACTCCCAGATTTTGGATGGAAACTTACTGAAACTGTCTGTGATACATGTAATCTAAATGGCGTCTAGGCAATTGAAAGTAAGAATAGCTCAATAACTGTAAGCAGGAAAGCTAAGTAGAGGCAAATACCAATGTCACCTATGTTGTTTACAGCCTATCTGAAAGCCGCTTTCCACAAATGGAATAAAAATGACAAAGGTTAGACACTTGAGATTTACACATACCATTGAGGTTTTATCAGATGAGATAATCTTGAGGAATTAATGTTTTCAATAAGAGAACTGCAGCAAGAAGGGTAAAGGTTAAGCTATGAACACAAAGCAAGCAAACATAATGTAGAAGCATCTGATCAGAAAGAAATGCTGCATTCTACGGGGTGAACACACTCCGGTGAAATCTGTTGATGAATTTCAATGTGTTCCGAGCAGCTAGTGCAAGAACACAGTGCAGGTCCAGAGAGGGGGGAAATCAAACAAGGCTTGCTTGGTGTGGAATGCTTTCAAGCCCAGTGGTCTTTCTGGAGGGTCAACTCTGTTCAGAAGTTTAGAAAATATATTCCACTTATCAATGATGTATGGAACAGAGAGCAAGATCTCCACAGAGATGCATTCATAGAGACATCTAGAGAGATACCAAATGCTTGACTGGATGTTCCCAGAAAAGGCTGTCAGGCTTAGGAGAGACAAAACTATAGAAGGAGCAGACAAGTTTATTCATAAACAAGGTAGTCTATAAAATCAAGCCACAAAAGAAGGAAATAAAGCTTGACACAAATGTCCAGTGTATTTATAAAGATAATACAAACAAAATATGAGACAGAGCTGGAGAGGATATGCTAGGAATTAACATGTTCCTCTGTGAGAGAAGGCCACAGCTAATTTGAATATGCCAGAGTCCCAAAGTACTCTCATGGGTTTTGTATTTGATTCCACACAAGGGCAATTCCCTGATTACTTCACTGCTGCTTCAAATGCAGAGGCATTCTTATTGGTCTCTAAGGTGCTACTGTTCTACTGCAGACTAACATCTACCCTCTGAAACAATTTTTGTCTATGTTTTTGCTTTCCACTCACCAGTTCCTACCACTACCACCACCATTGGTATGCTTTTTTGCCAGTTTCTTTTTAAATCAGTTGTATGTTCTTGTAGTGTTAACACTATACAATATATTTACTACCAATGAAGACCTGGCAAAAAAGCCTACAGACTTGTATATGTGGGCAGGGGTGGGGTGGCAGGTGGGAGCAGAAATGAAGCTGACTATGATGCTGGATGAGGGTTGGGATATATGGAACTTACTGTCCATACTTTTCTAAACACAGGTTTTGGTACAGTCTTTCAGGAATGATCTACCAAAGTAGGTTGGGTGAAACCCACAGAAGAATAGGAATGCCAGCCTCCAGGTAGGACCTGGGGATCCCCCAGAATTACCAGTTATCTCCAGACTACAGAGATGAATACCCCTGAAGAAAATTGATGTTTTTTGGGGGGAACTCTATGGAATTGTACCCCACTGAGGTCCCTGTAAGTGACATCACACCTCTCTAGGACTCCTAAAGAGGCATGATCCCAGTTCTGAGTTTTGCCAGATGTGATGTCATGTCAGCACTGATGGACAACCTCCCATGTTTGGGCTGTGAAGGGTGCCCCTAATGATGACAATCCAGGAATTGCCAGTATGGAGACTGATCACAGCAGAAGTCTGTATTTTACTTTCTTTTGTGTTCCCTACCTTGGTAATGTTCTTTGAATCCATAAATATTTATAGCAGATTTGGAGATCTTCCATGTGTTCCAGGAAGCCTCCTAATACATGCCTTGTTAACATATATTCTTCCTCGTATCTGTATCATTCACCTTTTAACTTGCTCTTTGGACAGTTAATTGTCTTGAAAGCACTGGACTTTTTTCAATAAATACTGTTTTGCACAATTTTGAATTTTTCCATTTCCCTTTTCAATGAATTAATTCATTTCCCTTTTCAATGAATTAATTCAATGTCAAATATTTGTCACATTATTTGTAATAAGTCCACTATCATAGAATCATAGAATCATAAAGTTGGAAGGGGCCATACAGACCATCTAGACCAACCCCCTGCCCAACTTAGAACCAGCCAAAAAGGGGAGACTGTTCCACTAAGTGAAATTTCCAGTGAGATTATTTAAAAGAGAGAGAATGCTTAAAGAGTTTGTCAAAGGGGAAAAACAAACCCAGAGTGCTCTAAGAAATCTGAGTTGAGTTCTTCCACAAATCAGAATTCCCCTCAGTGTCCCATTTATATCTGCTTTTAAAAGTAAAGGCAATGAAACGAGTGCGAGCCAGCGGGTCAGAGAATGTGAGTAGGAATATGTTTGGAAGCAAAACTGCCTGGCTGCTCAGCATGAATCTGATGTGAGATGACTGAGAGACTAATTCAATATGGCTGAGCATGGATAAAAGAGCATGCTGATTTAAAATGACTATAAAGAGGAGAAAGGCATGGGTATATGTAATCATCAGAGAGGATGTACAAAATGCAAGAGAAAACAAAATGGTACAATCAGTAAAGCAGCAAATGGTTATCCTCCAACATGCTGAATAATGACAGAGGTAAAAATATGTCCATCCAGAGGGACCAAGTCAAAATAATCAATGTTTTATATAGAAAATGGTTACTGAGTTGACTAATGAGAGCATGAGACAAAAAAAAACCCCTTTATGCTAGGGAAAACAAATGTGCATGTGCTTTAAAAGTAGGGATTGAACAATATTAATGCACACTTTAAAAGCAAGCTCAGATGAGATCTTTTTAAAGGCAGTGGGCTCCAACCCTCTTCCTTACCTGTCTCATTAAAATAGTGACCATTTAATGATTCACTTGAATTTATATTCCTTTTCAAGTGTTAATCTATTCAATATGAATCGCATTTTGCATTGTGTAATAATTTTCTAAATTATGAGTACTCATAATTGCAAACTTAAGGATATGCCCCCCATGTTCATTACAAGCCCAAACCAAGCTTCACATAAGTTTGGGCCCAATTCATAGTATCTTTTACTTGGTGCCCTCCCCTCCACTGCTGCTTCCCTTCACCCAGAACTTATCTGGCATCAAGGAGACTGTGAAGAAATGCATTTTTTTTTACTTTGGAGGTTTGAAATGAGCAAAACCTTCACTCTGAATTTTAAAAGTCCCGTCCCCCCCCCAGGCAGAGAACAGGCAGGAAGGGAAGAAGTCAGTTCAATTGCTTTCCAAATTTACTTCAGCCCACCTTCATGCAAATTCTAGTTGGTGTAGCTACAGACAATTGGATGGGCAGGGAACAGAGATTTTGAGGAATTAAAACTAGAAAGACTGCAGGATGAAATCTCTGGAGACTTCAGGAAAAGCTTCCTTGACCTGACCCGACTGGGTCAGTGGGAGGGGAAAGGGAGAAGATAAAAGTCCTGGAAGCAAGGAGGAAGATCTCTTTTGTGCTGAGCTCATCAGAGCAGAAAGAATTCTTAACTGAGGTCTGGAGGAGGAGTCCATTTCCATGTGCTGGCCTGGACAGCTGGAGGAAGCTGCAAGGTAACTGGGCCTCTGTAGAGATCTATAACATTCTAAGCTAAAGAAACTATCTTATATCTTACCATCTGATAGGACATGTATAGAGAGAGGGACAGAGGAATTGTGTTTTACCCATTCCTTTTGAATCTCTTGCTCAATCTGGTGCTGTGCTAAAAATATACTTGTGAACGTTTTCTTTTTAATAAATACTTTATAACTTTTGATCCTGGTAGTGGTTCTCTGTACCACATAAACCTTCACTATCCTGGACACGCTATTTTAAAAAGTGTGTCAGGGGAAAGGTAGTCAGCTGGCAAGTGGCTATTCCTCCAGGGGTGCACAAGGCAGTAAACTGCCTCCATAGTGACCAGGTGCTGGGCAGCAGGAGACACAGAGGCAAAGCCTTAGAACTTGACCCTCCCAGCGGGCAATTCCTACAGAGGTCAGGTGGTGGTGATGAGTCACCAGAGAGAAAAGCCTCTCCAGGTTTTGAGAAAACCTTAGAGGGAAGGGTGGAAAAGGGCCTGCAGGCTGGAGCAGGCCTGTCCCACCTCGGAAGCTTGTGGAAGGCCTCTCTAGGAGGTTTTCATTCCTCACTTGCAATGAGTACGCCAAAAGAATAGCATCCCAGGCCTAATGAATCTGGAAGGATGAGTATCTTGCAGAGATATCCAGCACAATAAAAATCCTTACTAGGACACTGCTGGGCATGGTCATGATTGCATCCCAAGTGCAAAAAAGGCTTGGGGCCAGGGGGCTTGAAGGATTACCTTACCTGTGCTGTCCAACCCACCAGTCAAGATTTTCTTTCCAAGAAATGAGTGTCTGAGCAAATTGTTGAACTGATCAAGGTGTTTGATTCAAGTAGCACAGGAAATGAGATCAGTTTGAATGTGGATTGCCTTTTAAATTCAAAATTGCATCATCTCTGAACTTGTAACACACGCCCAAAATATAAAGCTGAGAATTATAGCCCTGCATTTTTTCCTCTTTGAATTGCCCATTAAATTTTCTAGCTTTTCTTCTTTCTATCTTCCTCCTCCTTCCTCCATCTCTTGTGCTAGAGGCAACTTCTGATGGTGGTGGCAAAGGCAGCTAGTGGGAAGAAAGACAAACTATTTATCTCAAATGAGTCTCCACCTCCTTTCTGCCTTTCTCCAGAATCACAGATGCTGTTTCAGATTCTCTGCATAAGAAAATCTCATCCACTGAATCTTCCCAAGGCTTTTTTAACTGTAGGATTTCTGTCCTTTGAATAATGACAATGCAGATGCCAATGAGAGTTTTGCATTAAAAGCTGAATTGCAAAAAAGAAAATTGGTGGTGGTGGGGAAGAAGTCTAGATGCTCAGTTGAGTTTAAATAGCTCAGTTTGTGGGAGTTGAGCATCTGCCTGTTTGTTTTTTTCAAGACACCAGACAGGGCAGACGTTGAAATTGTCTTTAGTCATTATACTCTTCCATCTGCCCATTGAGAGAAAAGGATATCTATAACACATTTAGGCAGAAGAATGCAGAATGATGTGGTGGAAATTCACACAGAAAACTGATTGTTCCTACTAAAAACCAATGGTTACATTGGAAAGAGCACTTGAGGTTCACTAAAACCACTGAGGTCCTGGTGATATCTAGATCTACCTTCTGGGTACATATATAGAGATTTCAGCAATATTACTGATGTGGCACCCCCCCCAGCCCTACCCCCAGCCCTCCCACAGGTTGCCAGACTCAGACTGACAACCCTAGTTGAGATATCTGTTTCATAAAGAGTTTCCTCATCATTGTGCAGAATATCTTAAATCTCTTGAAATGAAAATTAGTTATACAAATTAAGACATGGAACAAGCACACCATTATTTGTACTCAGGTGTCCACTTTGTGATTGGGGAAAACCAGTTGGGGAGGTGGCATTATTTCAGCAATGTTTATTCTTAGAAAAGAAATATTCCATGATTCCCTTTAACGCATTTATCACAAAGTGGGGACCTGGGATTGCAAGGTATCAGCTGTAGAGCCTTTTTCTAGGCAGCAAATAGATCAACATCCCCTCATCCTGCTCTTCCTCCCATTCCCATTAACCTTGAGCTAAAAAGGTATGGTAACATATGGCCAAAACTCCAGTTATAAGGGGTCCTTAACTTGAGGGAACCTGGAGCATCCCCTGCCCCTGGATATCCCCTGACAGCACTTCATTTAGCATCAAACAACCCTGAAGTTGTATTCTTGCTCCAGTTGTACCGGAGCACCTGGTCACTGTGGACTCATTCTTAACAGAAACTCAGTCTTAACAGAAAAAGCAAAAAGGGTGGTAAGTTCTAATAACTCACATAAAACAAAGGCCATTCAAAAGTTATGGATGCTTGCTTAGAAGATCAGTGGGGTTTGCCCTAAAGTCAGAGCAAGGTGATAGTAAGCCCTGGGAAGATGCACAGTGTGGCAGCTGCTGGGCAACAGTGTGGCAGCTGCTGGGATGGGATTTGAGTGGCACTCAAGGAAAAGGAAAGGATGCCATGGATTTGATCAGAAACAGAATACTGGCCAGAGCCATTTAAAAAGCCGTAAGAGGCAATGAAGTTGCAAGCACAACTAAACTGAACTTGTCTCTAGTTCACTTAGAGACCACCCAGGAAGGTTGTTCTGTGCAGGAATGGGTGCAGGGAGCCAGGAAAATCAGCAACAAAAATGGGGAAAACCATAATGAATCCATGGCGTCCATTTCCATGATTCATTGTAGCACTTCCAGTTAGTACAGAAGGCATCAGATGTGCAAGTGACTGGGACTTCTGCTATAACTTTTGGATGAGCTCAAGATGCAGGAAAACTACATTTCCCCTTTCCATCTTTCCATCAGACATTTAAGGATTCAGACCAGAAACCCAAGTGGTCCAATTTGGGCTTATTCAGAGCAGCTATTCACCATGTGGACTTTCTCATTGGAAACATAATTCCCAGGTGTGGGTGTGTGTGCTCTGATGAGGACTGTGGTATGCTTAGAGGAGGAACTTGCCCTGTGCACTGCTTGCTTGACCTGAAATGGCCTGAGGGAGCCTCTATGTGTCTGTTAGAAAAACTCAAACATATTGATGATTACACATAACTTTCTCCAATGGGGCTAATAATGGCTTCCAAGTCTGCTTTCGGTCAGGAAAATAGTATGGAACAGAAAGCTTATCTCTGAGCACACCATGGTTCCAATCTGAATCAAGCCCCTCCACACCTGTGAACTAAGTTCCCTGCACAGACCTCCAGGTGTGGGTTTGATCCAAAGTCATTGAGGCAGCCATGTGTTCTCCACATAGACTTTGTAATGTATGAAATAGCCTTGGTCACTGTCTGTCAGTATATATATTCTACTACTTATTGTATATGAAACTTTCCTTTTTAATATCTAACCTGCAGAACCGGCATGAGAAGAATTACTCCAAGGCAGGCACACCTAAGATGTGGGAGCCACTTTAATGAGTTTATAATAAAAACATGCTGGCCAAAGTTCTCTCCAAACCATACTCAGAATGCCAAGAATTATGAAGCATTGTGTGTCTAGGGGTGGTGATTCTGCAACAACTCTCAGAGTAAGTTGCTGAAACTCCTCCAGGTCTTGTAAAACTGCAATCTGGAAAACTGAAAAGATAGATTATTCAAAGTGGAGGCTACTGTGGGAATGGTTATTAACATGCATCTTCAGAAATGGGATTCCTGCCAAGAAAATCGGAAGTTGAAAAGAGCATCTTGAGAAAAGGTCTCCTGAGAACTGATAAGGAGAAGGCTTCATCAAATGGAAGTACAACCTGTAGAATTAGTGCCAGTTCTAGGAGTGACCTTCAAACATTATTATTGCAGAAGGAAATCCCACAGAAGCTGTAAGATTAATTCAGTCATTTTACTGATAACAATGCTACAAGTGGTATCTTCTGAAGAGACTGGGATTTTTTAAAAAAATGCTTCCACTTGGTTTGAACAAAGTTGAATAAACCCTGAACATTTATTAAAACAAAATAGATATAATGAGTCCCAAGGCTATAAATGAATCATACTGGACCTATATTTTAATTACACATGCATCATTGAATGACCTCTGATGACATTCTCACAGACAAATTGTAAGGAATATGTGAACTCTTATGATAATGTCCTGTCAGTGCTTTGGAAGTCTAGCTTCCTGCAGTATCCTCTTCAGGTTTACCTGAATTAGAACTTCTTCTTTAGCAAAAGAGGGATACAACAACTCCAGAAAGCTACTCAAAGAGATTCAGAGCTATAAACCATGCTTACATAACCATTACAGCAAAATGACAGAAATAACACTTGCTATGTCTTGTTATCTTACCACCAAGTATAATCCCAGATGACATCATTCTGCCAAGGTTAAAAGAATTCACCTAGCAGGTCTATCTTAACCTTATTATTGCAGTTTTAATGCACGTTGCTTAGTACATGACGAACAAGTTTGGTTGCAATAGTTAATATTTAATCAACTGTTCAGAATATTTTAAAAGGTAGGTGAACCACACATATTACATTTAATTTAGGGAGAATACAGTACAAGAGTTACACATTTCTAACTAAACTGGAGCTGGGGTTTGCACTAACAAACTCTTATGTTTAGAGTCTTAAGAATGTTGCAGAGGGATTTCTTTTTATTGAAACGGGTTGTCATTATCACAACACCACACAATTCAGTATAAGAATTTAGAACAAGCAAAGAAACTTTGTGCTTTCCCTTATTTTGTTTGCTGATTTGTTTATTTACTTCATTCATACTTTCTCCACAATGGTGACCCAAAATGACTTCTATTATTCCTCTCCTCCATTCTATGCTCACAACAATCCTGTGAGATAGGTT